>OY720451.1:42773299-42988299 GCA_963082715.1 Harpalus rubripes | reverse complement strand
TTTACTTACTCAATTTGTGATTATATTTGTAACCATTTGTACATTTTCATGTAAATAATCTTCACTAAATAAATAAAAAAAAAAATAATTCCGACATTATATTATTAAAATGAATTGTCAATTAACTAAAAATAAATTAGGTAAAAATGGGTTAAAGAAACGTCATCTAGTACCAACCGTCTAAAACAAAAAACTGCGTATCGAAATGAAGATTATTACGATACGCAATTGCGTATCGTCATGACTTCATTATGAACGCAAAATATAAAAAAGGTTTTAAATGTCCTTCACCTACATTAATATAAAATGTATGATATATGATAATACAAAATTTATTGCAAATGTCAATCATTACATAAAGAACTATTTTTTTTAATACTTATTGTCAAATTAAACGTATTTTGTTAAAAAAATAATTAATTAAATACTTACATTTTTAAGTAACTGGAATTAATTATAAGCTCAAAGCTTTGGGATATTAGATTTGATTTTCAAACCAAAAAAAAAAAAATTATGAAATTTGTCTGATTAGATTTCACATAAATCTAATCAATATTCATTTAAATTTTAACTAACTTGATTTTAAATACCAAGCATCAGCTTCAACACAATATTTGTTACTCGTATTTATATTGGAATGCTACAAATAGACAATTTTGCTGCAGAATAGAAATTATAAGAAATAATAATATACTCAACACCGCAGGGTATATTGAGTGACAGACTACGTATGATGAGAATAATTATTGCATTTTAAAGTTGCATTTTATACCATGTTTTGTTATTCTGGTATTTCCGAATCATAGAGATGAGACAATTTCTGTTTGTGGATATGTATAATTATTTACAAACATTTTAATGCTATTTTTAGCTCAACCCCTAATGTAACCCTAATAAACCGATCTTATCTGTGACAGGTATAATAGACAATAACAATGTACCGACAAAGAGAGCATTCTCTTTTAAATATTACGTTATACATTACAAGTTTTCATTGCTTCCATAAATATGAGTTAATAAATAAGCAAATAAATATATAATCAAGGCTTATTACTTAGTTCTGGGGTTTTTTAAATTTGCTTTTATTCACAAATTTCGGTAATGACGACATATCTGTATCGTTGAGGGTATTTACTTTTGTGCTATTTGAATTTGGACATGATTACTGTAATTATATTTATGTATTTAACTTACATGATTCCGTACTCAAAAATTAATACAAATTTCATAGGAAGAGGCGAGTAAGTATTTGTGTCACGAACAAACACAATTTTGGGGAAATATCCGTCTGTAGGGTTTTATGATTTGCAGATGTATTTAAAGTAGATATAAAAGGTCAGTCTCAGGTTAGTTTCGTCCCATTGTACATGCCAAAATACTTATGTATTTATTTGAACACTGTTCTTGCGTGTCTGGAGTCTTGAGTTTTATTTATTTATACAGGGTGAATATTACTATATAGTATGACAAACTTTAACAGTTTGTTGGGAAGTCATTTCGAGTAAAAATAACATTATGAACTTAAGTCCTATTCATTTTAGTAATTAAAATATAATAAAGTCTAACTAATGCATATGTCTACTTAAATGAATGCAGTCAACAAAAATAATAAAAGATACATAAAAATTGAAGGGTAAATATTTAATAAAAGATAATAAATTTATATTGATTGTTTACTCTCAAACTAAAATAAATGAATAAAATATACATTTTAATATTTTTATATTTTAATAACTACAAAAAAAAAATACTTGGTGTAAGTTTCATAAATTTTATTTTACGTTTTGTTTATCTTTACGCATAAGAAGATATTTTCAATTGTACCACAATAAATTTATGTAAAACAAAACGTGATTTATACATCGTTACGACACAATGAAACATCGATATTATATATCGATAAATTAATACATCAATATTCCAATACATCGATATATTGGATTTATCGGTGAATCGATATATTTAATTTAATTCACATCGAATATTTATTTTAAAATCTTGATACCGAACAGCTACTACGGGTTTTCAAGACCCATACACCTACTGTGCGCATGAGCATTTATAAAGCTTGAAAGCTTGAAAAAGCTTGAAAAATAAGCCAAACCTAAAATATTTAAAGCTGGAAGTTTTCAAGGCAAGTCAAGCTTTGTTACCATCAAGCCCAAGCCAAGCCTAACATCAAAAAAAGCTTGAAGTTTCAAGCCAAGCCAAGCTTTTTTATTTCAAGCCAAGTAGCTTGGCTCGGTGAATCCCTATATATTATCAGGGATATATTCAGTGAAATTAATTTAATTTGTAGCAGTTGATCTTCCCTTTACAAAAACCACGTTGAGAAACGGGTATTTTATTAGATTGAAATGTCATTAATATTACCTTTAATTAAACACATATTTGTATTTTAGATTCTTCCGGTAAACCCCGCAAATATATTTGTAGCATTGATAATAAGTTTTTCCAGTTTTATATTTATCTCTCTCTAATGAAATCACACGGTAATTAATTTTGCACAGATATTTTAGTTATACCTAAATTTGTATCTTGTTAGTAACATTATCTAATTTATACGTCTACGTTACACACATATGTGCTTTGACTACAAGCAACAAATACTAATTTAATAATGCATGATCATAGGATTTGCACATTTCGCATATTCATAGTGTCTGTCTGTATTATAATCATAATAGGTACCAGAATTTGAAATCATTCTCTAATGCAGCGTTTCCCAAACTTTGTTCCTTTGATCTCTGTTTTTATTTAGTTACCGTCTCGCCTCCTGAACGGTAAGTGATTCACATCACTTACCGTTCAGTAATTTGTAAATAAAATCTACTGTCTAGGAAATACTATCGGTAAACGTTATCGATCGTGCAAAAAATATTATAAACGTTTCTATTTTTTTTTTATAATACACAAGCGTCATATCCAGAATATCGCGATCCGGAAAGGTTTCAGCCCATATTATTTCGGACAATGGGTGAGTCTGCTGTAATCGTATTTATTAGAGTTAAAAGAAAACGGTAAACATCTGATGTAGCCAGCTTCTCTCGTACTAATTATTGTTTATGTTTATTAAATATTTACATATTTCTCATTACAGAAAAATTAAATGTTTTTCTATTTCGCGAGGTGACGCCTGGTACGCGCCCGCACTGTACAAATATTTCATCATTACCGATATCTGTGAACAAAGAAGATTGGCACACCTAGCAACGTGTAATATGCTGTGATATATTTATTTATTTATTTCTTTATATTTTTTCTATTTCGGTGTTCTTGTGAGACTTTAAAAGCACTGCGAACACGTCGTTTAGAAGATCTGTAAACGCATTTGATACAATGTATTAATGTATACAATCAGACAAAATCACAATAGACACAGTACACAAACTGTCAAAATGTGAAATTTAAATTGATTAGCAGGAAGCGCTACCAATATAAATGCCAAAAAACATCAAGTCATACATTTTACAACTCGATTTTTTTTAAATCTCGTTAAATTATCTCAATAGAAAAAAGGCCAGGTAACGCTCCCGCCCAAACTTGTTTTTTAATGTTGTATTATCTTGGAATCATAATTATATATTAAAAAAACAAGTCCGGGTTTGGAAAGGTCGAATGCGATAATAGACCTTATGGAATGTTTTTTATTTTATTTGTTCTACTGAAATAATTGTATAGTATCTTGAATAAAGTAAATAATCACTTTATTGGAAAACTAAATGACAGAATAAAAAAAATCATATTTTACCTAATTCTGGTCACATTTTTATCCCTTTCTCTATAGTTTCACAACGAATACAAGTAAAATAAATATCCTTGGGAGAGAAGAGATAGTAAAGGAAATTTATATTTAATGAATCAGGTGAAAAATCTCAGGAAAGACATTGTAATTTCCTGTAAACGTATGCGCGGCCATGACAATCCTCGTTGTCGACCCTTCCTTCCGATTTCCAAGAAATTGAATTGACGAGGATCAGTTGAAACAAGAGGTTCCGGAAATTTTGTTTGCTCTGCCAACACCGTCCTAAGCAAACATTCGCATCGTGAAAGAACGAAATTACGATAAAAAGAGCTGCCTTTGTCTTTCGACACAGCGAGGCTGCTCCAGCAAATCATATTTCCAACTAATCTGGCTGCCATTAGCTGGTGATGAATTGCGACGAACTTTGCTACCGTCGACGTCAACGTAAGTAGGGCTCTTAGTGAATGCTCCCTCACACAATTTTCTTTTTCACACAAGAAAATATTTATGATTGTTGTTTTATTTTAACATACTTATTTATAACAATGGCTTTCATAATAGTAATTAGTCAATATTTTCGCTATCTACAGAGGTGCGATGAAAAGTTTTTGAATCGTGGTTGACGCATAATTTAAAAAAAAATTGATTCCAATTTTATAATTTAATTTCCTTGAAACAAAAACGATTGTTCTAGAGATATTCTACTCTTTTTATTCCGTAATAGTTTTTAGTTATTCAAAAGATTATTTTTCTATTGTCTTCCAGATAACGGGCGTATTATATTTATTAAAAAATTTACTTGTTGAAGCTATTATAGTCTGAAAAAAAATATTAAGAAATCTTGAAATCATTTTATTTTCACATTTTAATTTAGTGACTGAGTTTATTATAAATTTTCAAAGGTAGGAAATGTCCGACTAGCATTAATAATTTTTAATTTGTTTTTTAACACGACAGATGCAATCTAATATACAGGATGAACATTGAATACAATGGCGTTTAACATGGGAAAGCAGTTTTTTTGAAATATCATCTGTCCCGTAAGATTATGGTGGGAGTTTTTGATACGATTAGAAATATTATTTAATTTAACATCGAAGAATATCTAAATACTCCTAATTTAATGCCTTATGACTGAAATACTTATAAAAGTATAATGCTATTTTAAAGTTATTACTTATAGTTTATTAAAAACAGTAATAATGGAAACGCAATCAGCAACAAAACCCGCCTGTCTTATATTTTTATTTTATAAAATAAATTGCTGAATAAAGTATATGGTTTTCGTAAGTGAGTGCGCATCTTTTAAGTGGCCGATGTAAAATCTCGATATTACAGGACATATCGCTTTTTAAAGGGTGTGGTAGTAATCTCTGTGTTTAAACTAAGAATTTCTCTCTATGTGATAGTGAAGTGCAAGTGCTTAATAAATAAATACACATTTAAATTGCGAACAAAACTTGTGTACCTGTCACTCTGACAGCTGCTGTAAGTGAAGGTCATAACCCGCGTGAAGAGAGTACAAGTACAGTTCCGTGCGCGCGTGTATAATTAGTCAGTGTTGCCAATAGTCTGGAAATTAAATGCATTACGAATGAGCGCGTAGAGAAACAGGAGTATAAATACGAGCACAGAGGAAGAAAAATCTGTATTCGGTAAGAGTAAAAAAGTAATAAGAAGCACGGAGTGGAAAGATAGAAACGAAATAAAAGAAGAAAATATAAATATGGACGAAATTAAAAAACTAAACGAAACGTTAACCTTGATTTGGGAACAACTAAAAGGAAATACTAGTGAAATCAAAGCCCTAAGAGAAGAGATTAAACTAAAAGAAGAAAAATGGGAAACAGACAAACAAAAACTAAACAAAAGAATTACAAATCTAGAGTCGCGTCTAGAAAATCAGAATAAATTAAAAAGACAGAATAATGTCGTAATCAAAGGCGCACCGGAAGAGGTGCAAGTAAACAAAAACTGCCTGTTCAACTTCTTCAAAGAAAATCTAAAAGCAGAACCAGCTATTAAAAAAGTTAGTTTACTGAACAATAAACTAAAAGAAAGGATGATACTAGAGTAGAACTTGAAACATGGGAAGATAAGAAACAAATCATGATGAATAAAAAAGAACTAAAGAATAAACATTCAGCGATATACATAGAAAACGATATGACCAAGAAAGAAAGAGAAATACAAGCGGCCTTAAGAAAAATAGCTAAAGCCGAAAGAGAGAAGAAAAAAAAGTGAAGGTAGGTTATAAGAAAATAACCATTGACAATAAAGAGTACGAATGGGACGAGGAAGAACAAGGCGTAGTGGAAATAAACAATAAACCAAAAAACTAAAAAAGTTTACAACAAAAGTATATAAAAGTAAAAACGACATGGCAAAGAAAACGGATATGTTTAACGGAAATAAAATCAATAACATTAGATTAGGAACATGGAATGTTAGAAGCATAACAGGGAAAGAGCTAGAATTAATAGGCGAAATGAGTAGAATGAAAATAGATATTCTAGCAATAACGGAAACAAAAAAGAAAGGCAAGGGGCTTAAACAGTTAACGGATGGATACTGGATGTTTTGGTCAGATGTAGACATCACGGAAGGGGCAGCATGTGGAATAGGATTAATAATTTCTAAAAATTATATTCATACAATGGAAAATGTAAAATTTGTTAGTACCTAAGAGAATAATGACTATAGACTGGCAAATGTCGCAAAACCAATAGTTTACATTAATCGTAGTGTATGGTCAAAATGAAAATGAGAAAAAAAAAATCAAGGACAAATTCTATGAAGAGCTACAAAATGAAATTGATGAAACAAACAAGAGTGTTATATTAATGGGAGACCTGAATGGTAGAGTGGGAAAAAATAATACAGGACTAGAGAAAATTATGGGAAAAGAAGGAGAAAAGACACTCAACCAGAACGGACAAAGAATAATAAATATGTGCATAGAAAATGATTTGATTATTACCAACACGTTCTTCACACATAAAGACAAGCATAAATATACACGGGAAGAACCTGCTAAAAATTAAAAATCTATAATAGACTACTTCCTTACCAGTACAAATATAAAATTTTATGTACAAGATGTAAGAGTATATAGAGGACCCGAAATCGGGAGTGACCATTACTTAACAATTATGAAATGGAATAACACAAACAAAAAAAGAAATAAAAAGAAAAACCATAAAAAAAGAGAAAAATAAAATGTCATAGATTAAAAAACGCAAATATACAAATTAAATACGAAAAAAGGTACAGGAAAACTTAAGGAATTTCAAAGGAGGAAATGTGGAAGTTATGTGGCAAAAATTTAAAAGTGCCATACTAAATGCAGCAGAAATAGCATGCGGTACAGTATGCCTAAACAATAAGCAGGAGAAAAAAGTTCATGGTGGTCAGAGGATATAAAACAACTTGTAAAAATGAAAAAACAAGCATGGAGAAGGTACCTAGCAAACAAGAATACAACAACGTACGAAGAATACAAAAAGCTGAGAGTTTAAGTAAAAGTAACAATAAAAGAAGCTAAGAAGAAGGAATGGATACAATTTGGACATCGACCAAATGAAGCTAGGAATGAAAACATGAAACTTTTCTACGGAGCGATAAAAAAAATGAGAACAAAAAAGATGAGACTTTAGGGGTATTAAAGGATAACACAGGAAAAGTACTAAACGATGAACAACAAATAAGGGAAAGGCGGAAAGAATATTTTAGAGACTTGTTAACCGAATGTGAAACATTCAATGAAACAATAACAGAAGGGAGAGAGAGCAATATGAGAACAAGACAACCAGTGACGCCCACGAGATAGCGGAGGAAGAGATGCATAATGCTCTGAAGAAAATGGAATCAGGAAAAGCGCCCGGACATGACAGCATTACAGTAGAAATGCTGAAACATATGGGAGAACGCAGAGCAATTTCTGCTAAAAATTTTAAACAACGTTGAAGACCAAGGAACACCGCAAGATTGGCAGATAGGTGTGATATCCCCAATTTTCAAGAAAGGGGACAGCAAGGATTGCAAGAACTACAGGGGCATAACACTATTAAGTGTGCCAGCGAAACTATAAGCAAGAATACAAGAAAACAGAATAAGGAATCAGATGGAAAACACAATAGAAGAAACACAAAGCGGCTACAGACCAGGAAGAAGTGTACAAGACCACATATTCACGCTGAGACAGATAATGGAAAAAGCAAGGACAGTAAACAAACAAATACATATGTGTTTCATCGACCTTGAAAAGGCTTTCGACAAGGTACAGAGGGAATTAATGTGGAAATGCATGCAAAAAAGAGGAGTAAACGTAGCAACGATCAAATGTGTAAAACGCATTTACGAAAATAATAAAAGCTATGTAAGAGTCAAAAATAACTCTTCAGAAATGTTTACGACATCGACGGGACTACGACAAGGCTGTATTCTGAGCCCTTTACTCTTTAACTTATACATGGACGAAGCTCTTAAGAACATAAAAAACAAACTTAAAACCTATGACGTAGGATATTGCAAAATGCAAAAAATAACTATCTCGGAACTATGTTATGCGGACTATATAGTGCTAATTACAGAGAATGAACAAGACCTCCAGTTCAATATGAGTATAGTACACAATGAATTTAAAAAATGGAATATGATAATAAATTAAGGAAAGACCAAAACTATGATAGTGAATGACAATAATAAGGAGCACTCAATAAGAATAGAAAACACAATCATAGAACAAGTACGAACTTTCACGTATTTAGGAGTAAATACACACACGAACGGACAGATAGACCAGGAAGTGACGGATCGAGTAGGTAAAGGAGGCATACTTTTTAATATCTTAAAAACAAAATTCCTCATGAAAAGGAAGTACTTAAAGAGACAAAAGTTGAGATGTACAAAAAAGTCGCAATCCCAACTCTGACATATGGATGTGAGTCATAGACAACATCAGAGCGTTTGCACAGCAGACTAAGAAATACCGAGATGAGATTCCTCTGAAGAATAGAAAGAAAGACAAAGAACGATCGCATCAGGAACGAAGTCAATAGGAAAAACCTAGACGAAAAACCAATAAAAGAGTACACAGAAGAAGCACAACTACGTTGGAAAGGACATCTATATAGAATGAAAGAAGAAAGAACAGCTAAACGAATTTACGAAGCTAAACCAATAAGTAAAAGAAAGCGAGGTAGACCAGCAAAGACGTGGAATGAAGATGTAAGAGAAGATTTGGGAAAGACAGGTGTGAAATGGCAGGAAGCGGGTCCGCTAATGCAAGACAGGAAAATATGGAGAGAAATTTGGAAAAGAAAACCTGATGAAGAAAATTAGATGAGCACAAACAAGACACAAACATAACCTTACACCGAAAGGTAGATAGGTTCCAGGATTAAGTAAGTATATAAGTAAAATAAATTGCAAAATTAAAACGTAATTTGTTTAGTAAATCAAGTATTTTTTTGACTAAGGCCCAAGGCCCGGTTTCGTAAAAAATCTATGATTAAATTTTACTTCAAAAGTAAATTTAAAAAAATTAACAAATGCAACTCGATTTTTTGACAGTAATGAATTTAATGTCATATAAACATGGAAGCTGATTCAAATTTGTTCATACAATGAAATAAACTTTAGAACTAAATTTTATAATAGATTAATTTCTTTTATAGCATCTCTATACTATAGTTAAAATGGATAGAGTATAATCACCTAACAAAACTAAAATTTGTTTAAAAATATTAAATTCAATAAAATATTCGATTTACCACAAAATTTATGTTTTAATTTTGTCATTTATTTAATAATATATCATATAAAAAAATATTTGACGTCGTGAACAATAATTTGGCGTACTGATCGCTATCCTTACTTAGGTATCATTTAAAAAAAATCCAAGAAACCACATCTTCTATTTTTAATAATTTCGAAAATCCGTTCACCGCCATTCAATACTTTTAAAATAAATTACTACCTATTTATAGTCTATTCCACTTAAGCAATGCATTAGATTGCGCTCACGTCAGCGCCAGTTTTAAGTAGCTGAAATTACATTAGGTAAACTTGTTTCTTGTCTCCAATTTTAGCCAATCAGAGAGATCAAAACTTTTACATGTTCTCTACAATACTGAATGGCTTAAATGGAACAAGGTATAGTTAGCTAATACCAGATATTTTTTTCCATTCCATATGTAAACTATAATTTTTCTGAGAATTAATAGTGAATTTGGCAGTATTTATTTGGGAACTTCGGGTTCAATCTTGAACTGATTTCTAACCAATCTGTGTTACTTCCATATAAATGATACAACTCTGGAATTTGGGTGGTAAATTTAAATTCACTTGATTTATTACCATCATTGGTAGTATCATTGGCTCTTTTTAACCTACTTTTATTTATATGTACACAATTCCACGTGCAATCCGCTTCTATCAGTTTTAAAAAATAAATAAAAACGCAAAAAGAAAGTACATGGGTTGGTCAACTTAAAATAACTAACCTACCTATCAAAGATACTCTAGAAGTCCCAAATAAATACGGCATAGGTTAGAGCTCTTTAATTCTATTTACCGTGAAGTAGAAGTACTGTCGGCGGCATATAAAAGAAGAATGAATTATAATTTTTTTCTACTAAAATAAATAGTGTTTGTCGAATTTTACTTAATTGATGTAGTTAATGTTGGGAACTAAATTATAGTTGAATGAAGGATAATAAAGGCCTTTATTATCCTTCATTCGAATTTTACTTAAGGTATATGAAAAGTAATACTTAATGTAATGTAAATTTCCTTGTCTTTTATTATACTGGGATTACGCAGGCTGTACTATAAAGGTTTATTATAGCTCGTGCCAATAGAGAAGGACAGAGTTCCATAGTTGTTCAGTTAAAAAAGAAAGTACAAAGTAGTTAGTCGTATGTTTTTATTTCGCGTAACTTAAGTTTTGTAGGTAACATGTTAAGGTTGGGTAATACACCTTCTATTACGCAGATTTTTCTCTGCTCTATTGGCATGAGCTCTACTATCCAATATATAACTGCTTTAGCTTCTCTAGATCTTCCTAATTAGGGGGTCTCTTGTGATATCGACGTCCAGCATATTGGTTAGTGCTTCGTTAGTGCTCTTTAGTACATTTGCAAATTTTATTTCAAAAATTACTATAACGATGAAAATAACGTTCGATTATTTGTTTGGCAAGTTCACATTAGCAAACAGGGTTGTTGTGACGTGCGTGCTCCGGCATAGGAGAAACTAGCTCCTCTTCAGGGGAAAGAGTTTAAAATAAATGAATATACGTGGTGTCATTGCTTAGTACTTCGTTAGTGCTCTTTAATGTCCCTAAAATTATATTGCAAAATTCACTATGACGACAAAAATAACGGTCGATAAATTTTTCTGGCATGTTCACGTCAGCAAACAATTTTTAAAATAAATTAATGATCTTAACGTCATTCGTTAGTGCTCTTTCTAAAAAATTTATTGCAATAATCACTATGGCGTCAAAAATAACGTTTGATTACTTGTTTGCCAAGTTCACATCAGCAAACAGTTTTTAAAATAAATTAATGAACTTCGGGTTATTCGCTAGTGCTTTTTTAGTGCACTTTAGTGCTTCAACAAAATTTTACGGCACAAATAACTTTGAAGTCAAAAATATCATTTTATTATTTTTCTATTAAATTCATGCAAGTATTTTTATTTTAAATAGCTACTCGTAAGTATATTATTCTAGATTCTTTGCTTATTGCACAAAAATAACAAATTTTTCAGATTTACTTCGATTTTGACTGAATAAATAATCTGTTAATCTAAAGCTTATTTTATATCCCTTCAGTATTATTACAGATTTAAACCTGAACAAGAGACAGATAAAAATTTACTGCAAATAACGAAATCATTAAATACAAAAGAAAAAGAGTGTATAATCAACCAGTTGGATGTTTGCTATATTCCCGCGTTTAGACACTCGAAAGGTATGTAACGATTGTTGGATGAAACATATTGGTAAAACAAATAAAGATGTTAAATTTGAAATTAGAAACACATTGTTTCTCCATAGATCACAATAATGAATAAATTGTCGTGCATAAAAAACTCTCATTACTACTTGGTATAATTCAACTTAAAAACACAAATTATACGCATAGATTACAACAATAATGATATCTATTGGTAGTTTATAAAATGAAATGCATAATCAGGCACAATTGCTATATTGATTTAGGGTTATAATAATAAAATAGAAGTATTACACTGACCGACGTTACATATGCTGATAATTATTATTACATATTTTATATTTCTCTTCTTTCAATTTTTATGCCAGTATAAATAACTTCAGATAAAATTTCGAATTTACCACAATATCAAATCTTAAATAGATATGGATACTGTGTTTACTAGAATTTTTATTATTATTTTCTCTTTGTAAATTGTATATTTTTAATATATATTTATTTTAGAAAATTTAACATTGTTACAGCTTTAAATTTGTACAATCTTGATATGCAAAGGTACTCATCAAATAGTTAACAATTAATCCATCCTGAGCCTGTGCAACAACTGCAACAAGATCTGTATTTTTATTTGTCAAACAGTTTCAGTTTCCAATATACAGTCAACTATAAGTTTATAAACTGCTACATAGCCTATTGATAAACAGCTACGTAATTTATCTACCTGTTACCATTACTTCACTCTTCACTTTTCTTTTAACTAAGGCAAAAATAGTTTTTTAACCAATTTATAAAACCGGATAACTGATAATTTAAATCCTGAAAGGTGATATTTTTATTGAATAAAAAACCGGTAACTATTGTAACGTGGAAAGCCCGCCGTCGCAGCCGCTATCGCCGCCGCTGTTGCCACCGCCGTTTCAGCCTCAGCAATGAGCGAGTGACTATTTATAGCGATGACCAATCGCGCTAGAAGGCGGGCGAGGTAAACAAACAAGTCGTGACCTGTTTAATTACTTCCGGTCGCCTGAACCTTTTTAGTCCGGTTGTTAAGAGCGAAATTTTGCCTCCACCCTGCATTTTGCAAGCCGTTTGGGTCATATGTTACTGAGGCTATACCCTACCGATTAAGAGATGTAGCCACCCGGAAATGCCCCATTGGATCTTCAAAGTTGAATTTTTCTAATAATAATAATAATAATAATAATAACAATGGAAAGGTCTTTGATGCTGCAGTGCAAAAAAAAATGTTTGGTTACATATAACGTATACATTTTCCTCTTGAATTTAGCACATTGTGTTTTTTTTTTGAAGAAAATTTTGGCTTCCTTGGCTAATTGCGCAAGAACACTACGTCATACTAGAAAATAACCCGAATAAAAATTGTAGCGCGTTCAAAGAGCTATCGATATACGGCTTAGTGGCGTGTCTGTGACACGTAAGTGAGCAAGACAGACCATTGTTACGTCAATTGGAGCAAGGCGATTAGTTTATATGTTGCTTGGACATTACTCTACCGATTAAGACGTGTAGCCACCCGGAAAGGTTGCACAGGCTCTGTGTATTGAGGGTTGTATACTTCATTGGCGCGTTTAGTAGCAGTGGTGTGCAAACCATTGGATCTACAGAGCTAATTTTATTTTTATATTATTTATAATGATAAGGTCTTTGATGCTGCCGCGGAAAAAGAGCGAGTTTGGTTACATATAACGTATTCATGTTTCTCTTGAATTTAGCACATTGTGGTTTTTTGGAGAACATTTTGGCTCATCAAAGACCTTATCGTTATAAATAATATAAAAATAAAATCAGCTCTGTAGATCCATTGTTTTGCACACCACTGTAACTTTAAGAAAAACGCGCCAATGAAGTATACAACTCTCAATACACAGAGCCTTTGCAACCTTTCCGGGTGGCTACACTTCTTAATCGGTAGAGTATTGTCCAAGCAACATATAAACTAATCACCTTGCTCCAATTGACGTAGCAATGGTCTGTCTTGCGCAGGGCGGCTCGGCTCACTTACATGTCTCTTTAGAAACTTCCGTGTCGGTAAGCCTCTGAAAGTCACAGACACGCCACTAAGCCGTATATCGATAGCTCTTTGAACGCGCTACAATTTTTATTCGGGTTATTTTCTAGTATGACGTAGCGTTCTTGCGCAATCAGCCAAGGAAGCTAAAATTTTCTTCAAAAAAAACTATGTGCTAAATTCAAGAGGAAAATGTATACGTTATATGTAACCAAACATGTTTTTTTTGCACTGCAACATCAAAGACCTGTGCCGACGCGGGTAATACGATTTTAAAAACTATTTTTACGTTGCTCGCGCCGACACAGGGCCTATGTTATTTATATTTGTTGCATTTGTATTATTCATGTTTGAAGTAGCAATCTATGAACTTTGTTATTTTATTTTACTGTTGTTATGTTTATTTTCATGGGTTGTTATTTTTAATTTTTGACAAGAGAACAGGAAAAAATAAATAGCTCTTGAATAATATCATTCTTCTTTATTGAACTTCATCATTTTATTCATTATGTAACATCAGCTTTTAGTTACTTATCTGTCCATTATATTGTGTCTACCGAAGAATCAACATCCTTCGCTACATATTTGGTGACCCCGAAAGTTGAGCAACGCTCCTCGACAAGCAACGTATCATATTTATATTGACAAGTTGTTCGTCACTCTCCTGGATGTGTGAATATTGATCCTGCAATGCAACGTATCACTACCCTCAACTATTGAAGATTGTCATCGGCCCCAAGGTACCGGCCATTCGTTTCTGAAACTGCTACAGCAGCTCATCGTTTTGTACGTCAGCTCTGATTCAACCAGTTTCATCGTGGAAACATCACCTGAACGTCATCAAGAAGGAATACCAATTCTTAAAAGAGTATCAATATATATTTTCTTATATGTAATAACACAAAAAACACTCCAAATTGCAAGTATATTACACTCGTTTATTGTCCAGCCATTTTGTACATTGTATTGCCAACCATACATGTTAACTAACCCTAACCTTTACATATATAGCTAACTTCAATATACTACATCCCTCCCCTCTTCAATATGATTTTTAATTTAACTTAATAAATAGTCCTTGGACCAAACTGGTGGTATTCTGTCGCGCGGCGGCAATGCTTTGGGATTCTTCTTAACCGGGGTGGGCATCGAAGGTGGAACGTCAGTTGTAGGGTTTTCCAGCTCGCTGTTTGTAGCTGCGCTTCCGGACGAAATATTCTTCTTCGGACTAGGCGTTTCTACCAACTTCTTCACAAATGTGGAATTTCTTAAATATTCGCCACCCTCTGGTGACTTGATCTTCACCGCACTACCTTCTTTTCCCACAACTTCGAATGGTTTATCCAGGAATGGTGTTTGAAGTTTGTGCTTTTTGGTTTCTCTTCGTACCAATACTTGGTCCCCTAACTGAATATCGGCTTCTCCAGCATTCCTGGTTCTATCGACGTATTCTTTCCCTTGTAATTTCTTCAATCGATCACGGTCTCTTATTTCTTCATCTTCTCTTTCGAGCAACTTTATTGTAGGAATTTTGTCTTTAATTTCCCTGTTAAACATTAATGATGCGGGTGTAACTCCTGTAGTTGCGTGTGGTGTTGTGTGATATTGTAATAAATATGTTTGCACCGTGGTCTCCAAATCTTCTTCTTGAGAATAAGCGATTTTAAGACGCTTGAGAATGGATCGATTCTGACGTTCTATTTCTCCGTTGGCTTGTAGCCATCTCGGAGTAATTTTATGGTGGATTATATTGTTCTCTTTACAGTAATTTTCGAACTCGGAGTTAATAAATTGTCTTCCGTTGTCTGTTCGGATAGATTCTGGAAATCCGAACCTGCAAAATAATTTATTTAATTTTTTGATGGTTTTCTCACTTGTTATGGATTTCATGAAGATTATTTCGCAGAATCTACTGTAGTAGTCCACGGCAGTGAGAAGGTATCTTCCATCTGGCAGTGGCCCCATAAAATCGGCAGCTAGATCTTGCCATGGTCCTGACGGTAGATCTGTTCGGTTCATCGGTTCGGGCGGACTGTATTTGGAAACAAGTTGACAGCCATAACAGGAGCGAATGAAATTTTCGGCATCCTTATCGATGTTTGGCCACCAAACTTTGGTCCTAAGCCTTGATTTCATAGCGGACATACCTGGATGGCCTTCATGAGCTAATCCAAGTATTCTGTCACGTAGAGACTGAGGGATAATGATTCTATTGTTTCTCAATATGATACCCGTTGCAGTACATAGCTCAGCAGCTATAATCTTGTACCTCTTGAGATCCTGCGATCAACGATTGGTGCGTAACCCCTCTATAACTTCTTGTAATACCTTGTCTTTTCTTGTTTCTTTTGCTACTTCCTGTATGTCCATAGCGTTCGGAATTGCGTTCTTCGAGACCCATAGCACATGCTCTTCTGTACGTTCCGTTACTGGCTGTTTTTTATTTTCCTTTCCTAAAGGTAATAGTCGAGAAAGTGGATCAGCTATATTTTCTGGCCCAGGTTTATATTTTATTTTATAGTCATATCCCTGAAGACGTAGTACCCATCGTTCTATCCTAGGAGTTGGTTTCGAGCGTGGAGAAAATATAAATTCCAGTGGCTTGTGGTCAGTCACTAGTCTGAAACTTTTTCCATATACTTACTTACTTACTTATCCGGTCCTCTTCTACCTTTCAGTGTAGGGGATTTGGAGTTAAGTTTTTATCTTTGTTACAAAAGTCTTTCCACTTTTTTCTGTCTTTGGCTAACTTCATGGCACTGTCCCAGTCACTATTGTTTTTATTAAGAACACTGACTATTTGTTTGTTCCACGATTTCCTAGGACATCCTCTTCCTTTCTTTTTAACTTGTACCGACCACACTTGCTTCGCAGTTCTTGAGTCAGACATCCGCACCATATGACCCCACCAAGTAAGCTGTCTCCTTTCAATTTTACTCTCCAGAGAATCTACTCTCAACTGTCGTCTAATTGTTTCATTTCTGAGTTTATCATGTTTTGTTACACCCAGGATTCTTCTTAAAAATTTCATCTCACATGCTCTCAGCATAGATTTATGCATATCGGTCAGATTTCAGGATTCTGCTCCGTATATAAGAACTGGTACAAAAACCGTATTATATACTTTAACTTTCGTTCTCTTACTAACTTCCTTTTTATTAATAAATGACCGTAACAATGAGAAGTAAACCTTATTTGCACATTTTAATCGATTAATAATCTCCATGTCCTAATATCCATCGCTTTGGGCACTAGTCTGAAACTTTTTCCATATACATAATTATGAAATTTCTCACAGGCCCACACCAGTGCCAGAGCCTCCTTCTCGATTTGGCTGTACTTTATTTCAGTTTGACTGAATGCTCGACTTGCATAACATATTACTCTAGGCTCATTACCTTTTTCTTGGACTAAAACAGCTCCTAGCCCCACTGGACTTGCATCTGCTATGATTGTACTTTCCAGTTTTGGTTCAAAAAATCCTAACGACTTGGCTTTCGTTAAATACTTTTTAAGATTTTCAAAAGATATTTGCTGCTCCTTTTTCCAAACGAACGGTTAAAAGGTTTCGAAGTGGCTGCGTAAGAGTCGCAAAGTCCGGTATAAATTTACTTAAATACCCCACTAGCCCTAAAAAGCTTTTTACTTCTTCTTTAGTTTGTGGTTCTCTAAAATCCTGTACTGCTTTGATTTTGCTCTCTAATGGTCTAATGCCTTCTGAGGATATCTCATGCCCCAGAAATTGGACAACTTCTTGTTGGAGTTTACATTTTTCCTGTATAGTTTTATTCCGTTCTTATGTAGGATTTTTAGCAACTTTTCCAGCCTATCATTGTGTTCAGCTTCTGACCAACAAATCATCTATGAAAACTTTGACTCCTTCGCAGGGTTCTAGAATTTCTTCCATTTTCTTCAGAAACATTTCAGGCGCACAATTTATGCCGAAAAATAATCGTTTGTAACGGTACAGACCATTTGGAGTTGTGAATGTTGTTATCGTTCTGGAGTCTTCTTCGAGTTCGATTTGGTGGAAGGCTGACTTTAAATCTAAGGTGCTAAAAACTTTGCTACCTTTTAAATCTGGGAGGAAATCTTCTATTACTGGCAGGGGATGTTGCTCTCTCGTAATCGCTTCGTTTGCGTGCCTCATATCGATGCATAATCTGAGTTCCCCTGTCTTTTTCTTACTGAGAACTATTGGAGACACCCAAGGCGTTGCCCCCTTAGCTTTTTCGATTATGTCTTCTTGCATTAATTGTTCCAATTTTCGCTTTAAATCTTCTTGAAGCTGATATGGGACCTTTCTCGTTTTTTGACATATTGGCTTCACTTGTGGATTAATTTCTAATTTCTGTTTGAAATTTTGTATTTTACCCATGCCTGCAAATACTGATGGGATCCGCTTTGTGAGATCTTTTTTTTCCCTTGGAAACTAAGTTTATTTCCGTCTGAATTCGCAAAACTCCAAGTTTCTCAGCTGTTGCTTTTCCCAATAATGGCATTCCTCGAGCATTCACAACTTCAAAAATTATGTCTTGTTTCTTTCCGTTTTTCAATTTTATTTCGGTTTTAAATTTACCTAAAACCGGCAAGGGTTTGTCAGCTCCATATGGGAATAAATTATTAACCGATTTCAGACATGTTCTTTCAATTGATCTCTTTTTGCAATAGTTCCAGGTTTCTTTATCTAATATGTTGCAGGAAGCACCTGAATCAATCAAAAATTTTACCTCGATTCCTCCAATTTGTGCAGGTAGTAACGCTGAGTTATTTCCAATGGCATTCGTATAAGAATCGTAACTATTTACGCTAAATGCATATTTCCCATCTTGGACGGAGCCACTCTCTGAGTTCTCTTCGGAAATTTGATTTGGCTGCCTTTTCATATTCTTCATTTTGTTCTGCTTTCTGTTTTCGGGTTCTTTTTTCGTCGTCTTGCAATACTTCGCGTAATGACCTACTTTCTTGCATTTTCCGTACGTTTTATTCCTTGCTGGGCAATTTGGATCGGACATCATGTGCTGCGTAGATCCACATCTGTAGCATTTTCTTTTTTCGGTCATCTGTGCCACTGTTGAATTTCCATACTTTTTCCCTTCAATCAAGTCAGCTTGGCGCTCTGCAGTTTCATGTGCTGAAGCTAATTGTATTGTTTTGTCTAATGTCATTGTAGCATCTTTTAATAACATACGTCTCACCTCATTTGGTTTACATGATTCTATAACCTGATCTAGGAGCATTTCGTCTTAAGCAGTTTTGAAATTGCAATACACGCTTTGTGCTCGCAGCCGTGTTACAAATTGTGCAACAGGCTCGTTTTCTTCCGGTTTCATTTGTCTAAGAATATGCCTCTCGTATGTGTAGTTCCTAACTGGCGAAAATTTCTGGATGAGTGCATTTTTACAATTTAAATACACGGATTGTCCCTCTACAACCGTTTCTCTTACTGTCTCTGGTAAGGTAAACCAAATATCCTGTACATGCTCACCAGCATGATGCAATAAAAGTGCCTGTTTCCTTTTATTATCTGAAATATTTGACGCAGTTAAAAATAGTTCAAAGCTACGTAACCACCTTTCCCATCTCTGTCCTATTGTTGATGGTTCTCCGTACGGGTCAAAAGGTTTTACGTTGTTGGTTTTGTCCATTTATTCCATTTTTCTTGTATTTTTCCTCGTCGCCAAATGTAATAACACAAAACTCTCTAAATTGCAAGTATATTACACTCGTTTATTGTCCAGCCATTTTGTACATTGTATACATACATGTTAAGTAACCCTAACCTTTACATATATAGCTAACTTCAATATACTACATTATATATGACATCTATACAGATATTAACCTTTTTTACAATTTAATCACTAAACAATTATACAATATTATTATTTCCTTTTTGTGTGCGTAGTTTTTTGGAATCCGGCGGATGGAGCCACCCACTGCAGATGTCAATGTGGATGTTCTGCCGGATCCAGGTACGTTGGCGGAAGATTTGCCCCAAAATGCCTCGTTCGCCGTCAAACTCCCTATTTTTTGGAATCACAGTCCTTCGGCATGGTTCACATGCATAGAAGCTCAGTTTCGTTTGGCCCGAATTACACGGGATGACACGAAGCTCAATTATGTTTTGCCAGCCTTGCCCCAGGAAAGTATTTTAACAATAACAGACATATTACATTCACCTCCACTAGATAACAAATATGTTTTTTTAAAAAATAATTTGATTTCACGACACTCTATTAGTGAGGATAAGAGTTTGGAAGAAATATTATCGGTTTCGGATTTTGAATTAGACCGTCCATCAGAATCATATAGAAAAATTATTACATTAGCTGGAAATAATCCTTTTTTAAATAATGATTTACTTTTCAAACTTTGGTTACGGAAGTTACCTTCAGCAATTAAGATAGCTCTTATACCAATAACAGAAAAACCTATTTCGGAAGTGTTTATTATAGCAGATAAAATTTGGGAATTAGATAAACCTAATTTATCAGCTTTTAAAAAAGATTCAGAAAAAAGTCAATTTTCAAATTTTATTCACAAACAATCACCTGTTGAGCAGAATGAAGATATTTCCTGAGTTAAATTTGAATTACAGCAATTACGAGCTGATTTTTTGACATTTCAGAAAAATAATTCAAACGATTACTTGTCAAATCAAAATAATGATAGTTGATTGTGTTGGTATCATAATAGATTCGGGAAGAAAGCTTTCAAATGTATTAAACCTTGCACATTTAATCTTACCTTTCAATCAAATAAAAATCCTTTAAACGAGTAAATTTGCCTACTGTAGCGGCTAGTAGCGCAACTGTTAATTCATGTCGCTTACAAGTTTATGACAAAATTAATAAAGTTAAGTTTTTAGTTGATTCAGGAGCAGAAATTTCTGTTATTCCAAATTCTTACTATAAAATTAAACAGTCTGATTCCAAACTTTTTCTGACAGTAGTTAATGGTTCTAATGTTAAAACATTTGGCACCAAATTTTTAAAACTCGATTTAAGCATAAGCAAAATATTTCATTTTTGTTTTGTTATTGCAAATGTAGATCAGCATATTTTAGGAGCTGATTTTATTTCAACTTTTTCCCTTCTTATCGATCTCAAAAATAAAATACTAATAGAACAAAAAAAACATCCTAAAGTTATCTCACCTATTAACTTTAATGAACCAGTTTCACATAAAGTTAAACATCATATAGGCGATCTCGATTAAGATCGCAGCGCCGAAACGGTGGGTTAAGGCAGCTGCCAGTAAGTTTGTTGTCAAATTATTCTACATTTTATTAATATAATTTTTGTATTTAATACCTAACAGTACTATAATTTTGAAGTTTTAGTAGGTTATGAAATTTAATAAACTCTCATTTTCGGTCGAGGAAGTTTTCAAAGCTGGGCATATTTTTTTATGCGGTGTGGTAAATACAGAGACGACAACAAATGCAAATGATATACCGATATATACACTCTGTTAGCAAGCAATTACTTTGCAGTGTGCCCCTCATACTATTGACGGAAACTTTAAATATATAGCAAAACTACAAAGAACACTATTTGTCGTATTTAAATCACTCAATGTTAAGAAATTCGGTGTGTACTGCAAAGTCGCGAAAAGGTTTCTTATTTTGCACATTTGGTTGCTCGTTAATTAAATCTAATAATGCATTTAGGATCATGCATCAATAAATAATTCATTTAATTGTGCTTATTTAGCTCGTTTCCTAACCCTTTCTTTCATGTCTTTGAAAGGAAAAGAAGACTGCAGCAATTTACAAGTAGATGTTACAGTTTTTTTCAAATATCTAAGTTTCTTTCATTAGTAAATTTAAAAAATAAATTTTCGATGAAATAAAGGCCGCAAACTTTCATGTAGGGACTTGGATTTTCTCAGATTATTTATCCAGATTTTCCGCTTATTAAATAATTCTCCATTTAACATTACTTTTTCTTTGCCTGTAATGGAAAAGAATGGAAATATAAATTCGGATCTTTCTTTATCCACGAATTACAGCAAAATTTAATTTTGACATTATGACACAGAAATAAATGAATAAATACACGAAATTTGTACCGTAGCACTCATAAAAGTTATGACTTATGTCTATCTGAGAGCTTCCAAAATCTGCCACAAGATGGAATATCGCTTAGGAAGAGTTGCCTATTGCGACAATGGTATCCTGCCCTATGCTAAACCTAGGCAATTAAATCCCGAAAAATTTTCAATTGCTAAACGTGAGTTTGATGACATGATTAAATTAGGCATTTGCAGAATATCAAATTCACGAGTCTCTTCTCCTCTTCACATGGTTCCTAAAAGAGAAGGTTCCTGGAGACCATGTGGAGATTACAGAGCATTAAATCTCATAACAATCCCTGATAGATACCCTTTACCTCATATTCATTCTTTCCCTAATAATTTGTTCGGTTGCAAAGTTTTTTCAAAAATTGATTTAATTAGAGCTTATCATCAGATACCTGTTGCTGAAGAGGATGTATATTTAACTGCTACTACTACACCTTTTGGCCTTTACGAATTTACTAGAATGCCTTTTGGACTTAAAAATGCAGCACAATCATTTCAAAGGTTTATGAATGAAGTTTTGCAGGACGATATTTTAGTAGCTAGTAAAAGTTCTTCCGAACATTATAAACATCTTAAAATTGTTTTTGAAAGACTACAGTTATACGGTATTAAAATTAAACCAGAAAAATGTGAATTTCATGTTCCCTCTCTTACCTTTTTAGGTCATGACAATTCAAAGGAAGGTATTAAACCTGTAAATAACAAAGTTAAAATTATTAACGATTATCCTCCTCCTTCTACCTGTAAAGGTTTACAAAGATTCTTAGGCATGATTAATTATTATCATAGATTTATTCCTAATTGTGCTACAATTCTTACTCCTCTTTATAAAATAGTTTTAAATAAAAAACCTAATGACAATTTAATTTGGATTGACAGAAATAAATGCTTTTAATTTAGTCAAAACTAAACTAGCAATAGCTTCTTTTCTGGTTTTCCCAAATGAAGCTGCTCAGCTATCCATTTCTGTAGACGCATCTTCCACAGCTATGGGTGCAGTTTTGCAGCAATATTCTGGCGGTTCTTGGGAGCCTTTAGCTTATTTCTCTAAAAAACTTTCAAAAGCCGAAAGCAATTATTCAGTTTTTGATAGGGAATTATTAGCGGCTTACTTAGCAACTAAACATTTCAGGTATTACGTAGAAGGAAAAGAATTTTTTATTTCATCTGATCATAAACCATTATCAACTTCACTATTCGTAAAGGCGGAAAGAACTCCTCGTCTGTACAGCCATTTGGACTTCATCGCACAATTCACTTCCGATATCCGTTATATTAAGGGAAAGGAAAATATTATCGCAGATACTTTATCACGCATTGAAATTGTTTCCATACAAGAAATCACTCCAACAACAAGCATAGTTATCAGACAAAGATATGGAATATTTAACCTCAACTAAAAACTCCAAATTTAAACTACAACGTATATTTTTACCTTCTTTTAAATCCGACCTTTATTGTGAAGTAAGTAAAGAGTATCCAAGACCTTATTTACCTGCACAATTTCGACAAAGTGTTTTTAATAAATTTCACAATTTATCTCATTCTGCCTATAAACCATGTAATAAATTTATTTCAACAAAATATTTTTGGCCACATATGTCAAAACATATTTATTCTTGGTGTAAGAGCTGCATTAATTGTCAAAAAGCAAAAGTTTCAAGACATACCAAAGCTCCATTAGGTTTTTTAAAAGCCCTTCTGGTCGTTTTCACCATATTCACTTAGATGTTATTGGGCCACTCCCAATTATTAATAACTACCGATATATTTTTACAATAGTAGATCGTTTTTCCCGTTGGCCTGAAGCTTATCCATTAAAAGAAGCATCAGCTAAAGAAATCAGTCAAACTTTCTTTGAACAATATGTATCTAGACTTGGCACACCATATTTCATTACTACCGATCAAGGTTCTCCTTTTGAATCAAAATTATTTTCAGATTTAGCAAAGTTTTTAGGGACTACTCGTATTAAAACTACTTCCTATCATCCACAAAGCAACGGCACAGTCGAAATCTTAAATAAACAGGTTAAAACGGCTATTTTAGCTAAACTTACACAAACAACTAATTGGTTAGAACATCTTCCATTAATTTTATTAGGAATTCGAACGGCCTATAAAGAACCTATTAAATGTTCCCCCGCCGAACTCGTATATGGGGAAAATTTAAGAAACATTTTCTCAAACGCTACTTACTCACTTCCACGAAGACGACAAATAACTCCATTCATACACGAAGATTTAAAAACATGTAAATTTGTATTTTTACGAGAAGACGGAATTAAACCTAAACTCTCTTGCCCTTATTCCGGCCCATTCCGTGTAATTAGGCGTCAAAGCAAAACTTTCGAGATCCAAATCGGTAAAACATCAAAAATAGTATCCATTGACAGGCTGAAACCGGCGTACGTGACTCCGATGTAATACCAACCAAGACAGATGAAACACCAGAAAACTCTAGTGGTGGACTCTATCCGTTGGAGGGGAGTTCCTGTGCCGACGCGGGTAATACGATTTTAAAAACTATTTTTAAGTTGCTCGCGCCGACACAGGGCCTACGTTATTTACATTTGTTGCATTTGTATTATTCATGTTTGAAGTAGCAATTTATGAACTTTGTTTTTTATTTTACTGTTGTTATGTTTATTTTCATGGGTTGTTATTTTTAATTTTTGACAAGAGAACAGGAAAAAATAAATAGCTCTTGAATAATATCATTCTTTTTTATTGAACTTCATCATTTTATTCATTATGTAACATCAGCTTTCAGTTACTTATCTGTCCATTATATTGTGTGTACCGAAGAATCAACATCCTTCGCTACAGACCTTTCCATTGTTATCATTAGAAAAATTCAACTTTGAAGATCCAATGGTTTGCGCATCACGGCGACTTTAAGAAAACTGCGCCAATGAGGTACACAACCCGCAATAACTTGTGCCTCCGGGGCATTTCCGGGTGGCTACATCTCTTAATCGGTAGGGTATAGTCTCAGTAACATATGACCCAAACGGCTTGCTTGCATCACAAAATGCAGGGTGAACTGCCTTAACATCCGGACTATTTGTGTTCATTGTTATTATGCGGTCGAACATTCTAGAGCTTTTCTAGAAGATAAAGGCAGCTGTATATAAGGGACGTAGTTATGCTCGAGAATTAGTTAGTTACATGGAGTAGTGTTAGAGAGTAAAGTGTTAGTGAGAAGCACAGCAGTATCCTAGTGAGCGTATGCAGTTGGTGTCGAGTAGGTACTCGGGAAGTTAACGGTAGATTGGGATAGCTGTGGATGTGAATACTCGGTAGTGTTTACGAGTATTGGGAAGCTATAGTGTACAAGGATAGTAACGGCGAGTCGGAAAGTTACTGGTATACCAAGATAGCTGGTTAAATGAATACTCGGTAGTGTTGAAGAGTATTGGGAAGTTAGGTATACGGGGACAGTAACGGCAAGTGGAAGTGAATACTCGGAAGTGGTGTTGAAGAATTGTGGCATACGGAGCAGTTGAATACACAGACGCTGTTGAGTCAGTTGAGTATATAGACGCTGTGGAGGTCGGTAGGCGGACAGTTGAGCGCGATATAAGTATATAGTGATATAAATATAGTGATATAAATATCGCGTAAACAGTCTACAAGAGTCTGCAACAGACCGGCAGTCTAAGATTAAATAGTAATGTTAATTGGTTAAATAATTAGTATTAGTCATATCTAGTTAATTATTATTTCAGTCTTAATTAGTTTTTTTTCCGGTTTAACAATTTTAGAAAAAATGAAACATGCCCTTCTTATTAACATAAAAGTTTTAAATACCAAATTTAATTTATATATATATATATATATATATATATATATATATATATATATATATATATATTAAATATTTTTACGAAAATCTATTCAGAGCTTCAAGTAAAATATTATTTCCGGTTTATCAATTTTAGTCAAAATCTTATATGTTGTTCTCTTTAATATAAAAGTCATAAATACTAAATTTAGAAAGTTTTTGAATATAAGTATATATTTTTCACGTAAATCTCTTCAGAGCTTCAAGTAAAGTATCACTTCCGGTTTATTAATTTTAGCCAAAATCTAATATGTAATTTTCCTTGTTAATATATTTTTTCATTAAAAACTGTTATGAGCTTCAAGTAAAGTATCACTTCCGCTTGTCCAATTTCACTCAAAATCTAATCATCTCTTTATATGAATGCAGAAAACTGAAGTACGGAAAATAGAAATTTTCGAAAGTTTGTTGTAAGAGTTATCGTGGACGAAAAATCGTGACGCACACACACACACATGAACACACACATAAACACACACACACGCACGCACACACACACACAGGCACGCACACACACACACACACACACGCACACACACACACACACACACATACACACACACACACACACACACACACACACACACACACACACACACACACACACACACACACACACACACACACACACACACATGGATGTGAATACTCGGTAGTGTTTACGAGTATTGGGAAGCTATAGTGTACAAGGATAGTAACGGCGAGTCGGAAAGTTACTGGTATACCAGGATTGCTGGTTAAATGAATACTCGGTAGTGTTGAAGAGTATTGCGAAGTTAGGTATACGGGGACAGTAACGGCAAGTGGAAGTGAATACTCGGCAGTGGTGTTGAAGAATTGTGGCATACGGACAGTCGAGTTACATAAATAGGCAGATAGTGTTGTGAAAAAGGTGACTTCTATTCGAGCAGTTGAATACACAGACGCTGTTGAGTCAGATGAGTATATAGACGCTGTGGAGATCGGTAGGCGGAAAGTTGAGCGTGATATAAATATAGTGATATAAATATCGCGTAAACAGTCTACAAGAGTCTGCAACAGACCGGCAGTCTAAGATTAAATAGTAGTGTTAATTGGTTAAATAATTAGTATTAGTCATATCTAGTTAATTATTATTTCAGTCTTAATTAGTTTTTTTGATAATTGTTTAATATTAGTAATAGTAACTTTCATTATAGTTTAATAAACACTTAAATTTTATTAATAAAACTAATTGTAACGTTTTTTATTTATTTGGGTGAAGTGTAAATATTAGACATCTATTATTAATTAAAATTATTAAACTATAATGAAAGTTACTATTACTAATATTAAACAATTATTAAAAAAACTAATTAAGACTAAAACTATAATTAACTAGATAACGTTCCAATTTTATACTGCCGGTCTGTTGCAGACCCTTGTAGGATATTTACGCGATATTTATATCACTATATTTATATCACTATATACTTATATCACGGTCATCTGTCCGCCTATCCACTTCCATAGCGTCTATATACTCAACTGACGCAACAGCGTCTGTATATTCAACTGCTCGGACAGAAGATACCTCTTTCTCAACAATATCTGTCTATTTATGTAACTCTCTCTCTCTCTAACTTCCACAGCGTCGGGTATCACTGCGGCTGCGACGGCGGTGGCAACAGCGGCGGCGACAGCGGTGTTCTTATTTCTCTCATCATAATTATTTCGCACTCGAAATAGTTTGTGTGAAGCTTGTTTGGCAGCTTCATGATCGAATACGTATGACAGTGCGTCATCAATCGTTTTTGGCCGAGCTAAGCGTAGTGCTTGCTGAGTTTTACTGTCTCCAACTGCGTAGATGAGTGCTTGCGTGCCCAGGCACTCCAAATCGCTGTCAGGAACCGCGCAATCTGCGAGATGAACTACGCGAGCTACATCGGCCCCAAACTCCCGAAGGCCATCCTCAGTTCTTCTAGAAGTCTTCTCTAACTTCCGCTCCAATATTTGCTCTATAATTCTAGAATTCACTTCGACTTTTCTAGTACTCTCATCCAATTCCCGTTCCAGTGTTCTAGAATATTCTATCACTTCCTCTTCCAGTGCACCGGAATTTTCCTCCGCCATTCTAGAACTTTCCTCAAATTCCTTTCCCAATGTTCTGGAATGTTCTAATAATTCTCCCACCGGTGTGCCAGGATTTTCCTCCAAACATCTAAAACTTTCTTCCCATTTTGGAGCACATCTGCTAAAACTTTCTCTTATTACTTCTTTTAATTTTGTAAAATGATCATCTACTAGTTTGCAAATATCGTAATCGTCATACGGAACTTCAAATAAATAATCTTCAGGATTTTCACCAGCGTCGACTAATGTTTGACGCAGCCTCTCTTGCAGCTCTGATTTCTTTCCTGTTGCTTCCAATTCACTTTCTTCCATTTCCGTTCTGAGATCACATACTTACAGTTCACTTAATTTTAATAGTTTTGTATTAGCCGGTTTTTCTTTTAAATACTCACAAAATAGGTAAAAGTGCATTGTAATTTGCTCTTTCTATTTTTTTTTTTTTTTTATAAAAGTATCTATTTTTTACACTAAAATCAATAATCTCCCGTCAATTCCATGATTAGAATAGCAATGAGCTTCCGATTGATTTGTAAACAAAATCTAATTTCTCCTTCCAATAAATAGAAAAGTCTGTAATACGAAATTTTGGATTATATTCTATTATGTTTTTCATCAAAAATCTGTTAAGAGCTCCAAATTAAATACCACTTCCGGTTTATCATATAAGTATAGTCAAAATCGAGTTTCAAATACCAAATTTGATAAGTTTTGGACCATGTTTTAATATATTTTTTCAAGAAAATCTGTTTATAGCTTTCTGTAAAGTACTACTTCCCGTTTATCAATTTTAGAAAAAAATATAATACATCGTTCTCATTAATATAAAAGTCTTAAATACCAAATTTGAAAAGTTTTGGAATGTATCAATATATTTTCACGAAAATGTGTTCAAAACTTCAAATAAAGTATCACTTCTGGTTTATCAATTTTAAACAAAATATAATATATTGCTCCCCATCATATAAAAGTCTTAAATATCAAATTTGACAAGTTTTGGAATATATCATAATATATTTTTCACGAAAATCTGTTCAGAGCTTAAAGTAAAGTACCTATTACTTCCGGTTTAACAATTTTAGAAAAAATGTAATATGCCCTTCTTATTATTAATGACCGATCGTCTTCGATATCTCCGTTATCCGTTATACACGATAAATTTAATAACAGAATTTATTATACTGGTTGTTGCATTATGAATCGCCGAAAATTGTCTTTTCTTAAAAGAAACACTTTATATTTTCTTATATATTTTGAATTGTATTTTATTCACCTATACGGATATATAAATTAGTTTAGTATTTTTAGTTTTCCGCGGCGTTGCCAAGTTATTTTGTTTTTTCTCTCTAATATTAGTGTGATTAGGTATTAATAGTTCTTCTTGCGAAAAAAATCATATGAATAATTATTATTACCAAATGGCACTAATATTAATAATAAACACTTTTATTTATTGGCTAATGCAAACTACTGTCCATTATTTTAATTGTTTCTTCTTAAAAACACAATTTCCATAGCATACTAGATTTAATTTAAATAAATGTAGGCAAAAATGTTGAAAAACTCTGAAATTATTGGTTTTAGGCGTATCACAAAAAATAATAAAATATAGGGTGCTCCATTTGAAAATGACGAGTTATAGGCATTTGAAATTGAGTAAATTTGATTCGCTTTATTGAAGACCTTTATAATTATATATTTTTTTTAATTATATGAGAACATGGAGTATAGTTATAGTTGTACAAGAAACAAATTCTGAATTTTTATAAACTAATAATAACTTTAGTACGCCTTTATAAAGCAATGCGTGTATTAAGGTCTCTGCTTTTACAATTATTTTTTATTTTTTTAAATGACAAAATAGGGATTGACCAAAATTTTAAGGAAAATTTTTGATAACCACTCCAACGATTTTCAAAAGTTATACAATTATAATATCCTTTAATTATTTACTACAACATTTGTCCTAAACTTTATTTTCAATTTATCCAAATTATTGCAAATTAAATACATTAAAGTTCATTATTTGTGTGCGTAATTTGCATAATTTGTACGTATAAATGGCTGAAACACGTTGCCGGGCTTGCGTTGTAATTGAAGAAATTTAATAAAGACTTTTTCTGATACATTGAAAAAAATTTTTCGTACAAATGTTGTAGTAGATAGTTTAAGGATTTTATAAATGTTTTACTTTCGAAACTCGATGGAGTGGTTATCAAAAAATATTGCTTTGAAATTTTTGATCAATCGCCATTTTGTCATGTGAAAAAATAAAAAAAAATAATTGTAAATGCAAATATTTTACAGGGCCGAAAGATAATTTTGAGAGATTTTTTTTTTCAATAGTCCTTAAAATAAAAGACGAGTTTTCGAAAAACAAACGAAGTCCAATAACTACGATCTGGGGCACCAAACGGAAAATTGGAACTAAGAAAACTCAAACTATCAGTTTCGGGTGTAATGAGAGTATTAACACTCTGTATATACGTATGTATGTATGTATGTATGTATGTACAGGCTGTTCATTTTAACTGCGAGCTACGAGGTCGGTTAAATTAGCAAACAATTTCTATTTTATAAGACTACTTTAACGAGTGAAACAAGAATTTTTTAGACCATTGGTTCTCAAAATACCCCGTATTTTTATATACTTTCTTATTTTAAATGGCAACCTATTTTTTTTATTTGCTTTTTCGATTCAGTATTTTTTTTTTAATTCAACGATATCTATATATATAGTACTCTACATTATAAAATATTTGAGGAAAATGCATAATTAATAATGTATAATTTTTATATAAATATGACTATACAAAGAGCTCTATGGAAAAAACAAATAAATCATTAAAACAATTATTAATATTATTTATATATTTTATCTTGTTTAAATAATAATTATTCACAGCTTAAAGAAAACTAAGAAAGTTTTTGTATAAAGATGATGAAGGAAGGCATAAATGGTCCGAAACATGTAGTTTAAAAGTTCTTTATTATGGATTTTTCGGACTTAAGGCAAGCTCATCTTCAACTAATAATACAATTAATTGACAAAATCGGATTACAGTGAATAAAGTAGAAAACTTACCTATCGTTGAAATATATATATATATATATATATATATATATATATATATATATATATATATATATATATATATTAAATTTTAACAATATTCGTAACAAACTTTCATTACAATTGTATTAATAACGATGAAAAATAAGAACTAAGTGATTTACAGATATTTAAATTTTAAACCAGCATTTCAACCATTAAAAACGCAAACTTCAGATTACTAAAGTTTTGCGCCCGTCCTTAATCTACTACGAAAACTTTACTTTTACCAAATTCAAAATTGAACAATACAATTTTATTACGTACATACCTTTTGACGAGTAATTGTCATCTCCGCTTAAAAATATCATGGCACAACCAACGATTTGTCAAAAATTTAGACTAGGTCTTTTACTTATTTTTGTAAACGATTGCAGACAACGTGATTCTAAAACTCCATTGTATTTGTATTTGTTTTGGAATCATTAAGTTCCGTTACTTATTACAAAAATAACTATTCTCTCACGCGTATTAAGGAAATTAGTAATTGTTTCGCAAAACTTCAGAGTCACCTTCAAACATTATACTTAGTCCAACAAGAACTTTCATACTACGGATGATTAACACTGAAACAATTAATTAATAATTATTTACACATGGGAGAAATTTTGGGATGCAAAGTTCGTAGTTTGACACAATTGTGGTAATATGTATCAAATTGTTATTATGTAGGCAGACAACAATACTTATGTAAATATCTGAACAATATAAAATCTTGCCAAATAGTTATTTTACAACGCTTCATTCACCTCAGCAAACCATTACGTCATAAATAATGTTCGATTTATTTCCTGTCAACTTCACGCCAGCAAACAATTTTTAAAATAAATTAAAGAAGTTGGGTTCATAGGTTAGTGTTCTTTAGTGCCTTTACATATTTTATTTCAAAAATTACTATCATCAAAAATAACGTTCGATTATTTGTTTGCCAAGTTCACATCAGCAAACAGTTTTTAAAATAAATTAATGAATTTGGGGTAATTAGTTAGTGCTCCGTTAGTGCTCTTTAATGCCCTTAAAAAATTTATTGCAAAAATCACTATGACCTCAAAAACAATGTTCGATCAATTTTCTGCCAAGTTCAGATCAGCAAACAATTTTTAAAATAAATAATAAATCTGGGGACGTTGGATAGTGCTCTTTAATGCTAAAAAAAATTATCGCAAAAAGTACTATGATATCAAAAACAACACTCAATTATTTTTCTGCCAAATTCACGTCAGAAAATAATTTTTAAAATAAATTATTGAATTTGAGGTTGTTGGTCAGAACTTCGTTAGTGCTTTTTAATGCCCCTAAAATTATTATTGGTAGATAACTATATCGTCATAAACAATGTAAAAATATTTTCTGTTAAGTTCACAGCAGCAATCAGTTTTTGATATAAACTAATGAACTTTGTTGAGGTCATTGCTTACTGCTTTCTTAGTGGTCTTTTCCTACTACAAAATAAATATATCCTGTTAGAACATAAAGACATAATGTGGAAAATGTCCAATATGATGCATCAAACAGAAAATAACCGATATGACGAATTTTAAATAAAAAATGTTGATGAGGCCAACAGAATCCCTCCAGCCACTTTTTATTATTATCAATTTAAATACATACCTACCTATACATACATATTTACAGATGATGGCAAATGTATTAAGTTATTTTGCATTTTCTTCAGAATCTTACTGTTATATCAATTGAAACTTATTTTGTGATAGTTACATTAATTTCTTTTCAATGAGGGTTTCCAAGACAACGCCTTTTTAAAACGTATATATTGCACATCAATTTTAGGCTTCAATACGTTATTATAATTAATTATAAATGATTCTATTTAAAAAATAAATTAATAGTTATTTGTATCATTAGTTTAGAAACTACACTTTTACGAACGCAAATACGCTTTTTAAGGTTTTTAAATATAATGTATATGACGATATAATTTATGTAGTTTATTGTAATTTTAATATCGTTATTAATAGGGGGTTACAACTCAATGGAATTGAGAGAAATTAGTAAACAGTATTGAAAGTATATGCTTAATAATAAATATTAAGAGGAATGGAACCCCTGAATGGAATTCAGAGAAATTAGTAAAAAATATTGAAAGTATATGCTTAATAATAAATATTAAGAGGAATGGAACGAAGGGAAAATTCAAATAAATTCTTCCTATACTATACTGTTAACATTTTAAAAAATTTAACATTAGACAAACATACTTCTGATATGAACCTGCATTTTTAAAAAAGTTCTATTGTAATCTATTAGTATTTGACTTTGATTTTATGGGGAAAACGGCATTTTTCGTTTTTCCTACAAAATCAGGGTGAAATACTAATAGAATTCAATAAAACTTTTTTAAAAGTGTAGGTTCATATTATAAGTATGTTCGTCGAATGTTGAATTTTTTAAAATATTAATAGTTCTAGTAGGAACAATTTATTTGAATTTTCGCTTCATATCTAGTACGCAAGGGTTCCATTCATCTTAATAGTACCAATGGGGGTAGAGAAATTCAAATAACGGCTATGTATGAAAAAAAATTGAGCTTAAATTAAAGTAAAACAAATATTTGTTAATTACCTTATACATAGTGGTCTATGCGCAATAATAGGAATTATTATGCACTAAATAATTGAAATTGACAAATGTCAGGTTATGTTTTGCATATAAGGTCTGCTGAAAAATATCTATATAAACTAAATTTATTTAAATTTTAATTGAATTTTTCTCAATATTTTTATTATGTAAGGATATAAAATGATTACATTGTTGAATTCAGAAAAAAATACTGTATCGAATGGGTCAAAAAAATATATGCCATCCTATTTAAGCAAATATAACTTTGTGTTGTAACTTGAGAACTACTGGTTTAAAAAAATATTTTATTCAGTAATGGGATGCCCCGCTTGATCTCCTACAACTTTATTTTATAGTATTTTTCTGTATCTCTAATAACTTCCGAGAAAATTCGCGTTTCCTAGTTTCGTTTACAACCTGTATATATATATACAGGCTGTTTATTTTAAGTGGAACACTATTGCTATCTTGAGAACTATAAGAGCCACGAAGTCGGTTAAATTAGCAAACAATTTCTATTTCATAAGACTATTCTAATGAGCAAAATAAGATTTTTTTTTAGACCAGTGGTTTTCAAAATACGGGGTGCTACTTTCTTATTTTAAATGGCAACTAATTTTTTTTTATTTGCTTTTTCGATTCAGTATTTTTTCTGAATTCTACGATATCCATATATAATACTCTATTATTACAAAATATTTGAGCAAAATGCAAAATTAATAATATATCATTGTTATTAAAATATGACTATACAAAGAGTGTTGTGGAAAAAACAAATAAATCAAACGAAGAAATAATTATAAAAACTTTTGAAGAGTAAACGGTTGAAGGACCAATCGTTGAATTGTTTAAAGATGATAAAGGAAGGCATAAATGGTCCAAAACGTGTAGTTTAAAAGTACTTTATTACGGACGTTTCGAGCTTAAGGCAAGCCCATCTTCAGCTAATAAAAGAATTAATTGACAAAATCGGATTACAGTGAATAAAGTGGAAAATTTACCTATTGTTGAAATATACATTAAATTTTAACAATATTGGTAACAAAATTTCATTACAATTGTATTAATAAATAACGATGAAAAATATGAACTGTCATTTACAAATATTTGAATTTTTAATGGTTGAAATGCTGGTTTAAAATTTAAATATCTGTAAATGACTTAGTTCTTATTTTTCATCGTTATTAATACAATTGTAATGAAAGTTTGTTACGAATATTGTTAAAATTTAATATATATATATATATATATATATAATCTGAAGTTTGCGTTAGACATTGCGTTCATTTGTGGGTTGGGTGCAGTGGCGGATTTAGACTTTGTTCACCGCAGTGGCTCAGCATTAACGGTGTACTGCAGGCAGAAAAAGTATTGAAAAATACTGAATAAATTTTCTCAAAAATACAAAAAGTAGACGTTGATTATAAAAAATCTTAACGTCCAAATGCAGGGGATGGTTTTCTGAACCAATTTATATTTTTACAGTACACTTGTCGGCGTATCGACATCAAAAACAAGTCTCCGTTTTTCCACGGTTCTGGCTGTAATATTACAAATTAACTGAAACTTTAAATGTAGGGTCATGGTCATAAAGATCTAATTCATACGATCACAAATCTGTTTTTTAGAAAAAATGTACCAAATAAGAAAATATAATTATATAATAATGAAAATATATGCCATTTTTTAACTATAATATATATATATACAAATAAGGATTTTCTTTTGGGTCTTAATTGTGGGCTTCTAGCAAACCGATTTTGATGACTCTTTTTTTAAATGAAAGTTGTGACCATGTAGATGTGCACAAAATTATAAAATATCACGATTTCTGATTTCGTCTATTTTAAATAAGGCCTTAAATTATTCACTTAAGTACCGTGATTTAATCAAGAGAATGAGAATGGAGTAAATAAATGTAAAAAGTAAAATATGCTGCAAGAATAATATTTTGTGTTATTTCAGGTTGGTATATCAATGGAAGCTTAAATAATTTAACTGGTAGATACCTTTTAATTGCAAGTTAAAACATTCAAAGCTTTAATCATGAAGTAACCTTAAAATGAAATATAAATATGTCATCTTTCAGTTACATACTAACAAGGAATTTATCCCCTCAACAATTAATAAATATAATAGTTAATTCATTAATTCACACATGGTAAGTAATTTAATCATATTAAGCAAAATGAATTAGACATATTTTGTATTAATTATTTACATTATATATTATTTATATATACAGGCTGGTGACTTGAACGACGCAGCATAGGGGTTTCAATGGTAAATTCTTAATGTGCAGTTATTTGCTCCCCTAATTATTTTAGAGCAAAATTTGTATTTAGGTTTTTGCTACAGGAAAAAATACTGCATCCGAATATGCTAATGTTTATAATTTTTCAATTTCCGGAATTGTAAAAATAGTCAAAAATAATAATAACATTTTTACAAAAATCATTGATGCCATACAACAAAAATTTAAATAAAAGCGGAAACACGCACACACACACACACACACACACACACACACACACACATATATATATATATATATATATATATATATATATATATATATATATATACTGACATCGTCTTAAAAATAGTAAAATCGTATTCTAGGAACCCTAAAAAGTGCTTATTCATCAAAAATTTACCACCGAATTTTTTGACCAAAGACAATACCTTCCTTACCTAAAGGTGACGGAAGGAAAAAAGTTCGTTATTTGAATGATATTCTTTTGCGTATTAACCGAAACATATGTACAGGGTGCCCGTTTTAAAATTTCCCGCCTGAAAATTCATGAATAAGTAATCCATGATACATTTCATAAGTGACTTGGTTTTTAAAATTTTGTTAAGTATTAATATTTACCAAGTGGCTCATGAAATGTATTCTGTTTTGCCTATTTTTAAAATTTTAGGCGGGAACATATAAAATGAGCACCCTGTACTTTAATATTCAATAAAAATCAGACCGATTAAACTAAATATATTTGTTTTATTTAAAATTTAATTTCGGCGCTCCTACTGATATATCTTTAATATAACGTTTATCGCCATTCCATATAGCGTTCATCCATTATATGTATATAGTGGTTATCCTTTCTTTATAGCGCTTATTTTTTGTACGTAGCAAATTATTTTTTTCATATAACATTTGTATTTGATATAGGTATAGCATTTTTTTACGTCTGTTAAAAAAGTACACTTTTTCATTAAATATGGTTTTGTAAAGTATGTCTTTTTACCTCCCGTCATACGTCAGTGAATAAGCACGAATCAGGGTCCCCACAACACGTTTTTTACTATTTTTACGATGTATGTGTGCGCGCGCGTGTGTGTGTGTGTGTGTGTGTGTGTGTGTGTGTGTGTGTGTGTGTGTGTGTGTGTGTGTGTGTGTGTGTGTGTGTGTGTGTGTGTGTGTGTGTGTGTGTGTGTGTGTGTGTGTGTGTGTGTGTGTGTGTGTGTGTGTGTGTGTGTGTGTGTGTGTGTGTGTGTGTGTGTGTGTGTGTGTGTGTGTGTGTGTGTGTGTGTGTGTGTGTGTGTGTGTGTGTGTGTGTGTGTGTGTGTGTGTGTGTGTGTGTGTGTGTGTGTGTGTGTGTGTGTGTGTGTGTGTGTGTGTGTGTGTGTGTGTGTGTGTGTGTGTGTGTGTGTGTGTGTGTGTGTGTGTGTGTGTGTGTGTGTGTGTGTGTGTGTGTGTGTGTGTGTGTGTGTGTGTGTGTGTGTGTGTGTGTGTGTGTGTGTGTGTGTGTGTGTGTGTGTGTGTGTGTGTGTGTGTGTGTGTGTGTGTGTGTGTGTGTGTGTGTGTGTGTGTGTGTGTGTGTGTGTGTGTGTGTGTGTGTGTGTGTGTGTGTGTGTGTGTGTGTGTGTGTGTGTGTGTGTGTGTGTGTGTGTGTGTGTGTGTGTGTGTGTGTGTGTGTGTGTGTGTGTGTGTGTGTGTGTGTGTGTGTGTGTGTGTGTGTGTGTGTGTGTGTGTGTGTGTGTGTGTGTGTGTGTGTGTGTGTGTGTGTGTGTGTGTGTGTGTGTGTGTGTGTGTGTGTGTGTGTGTGTGTGTGTGTGTGTGTGTGTGTGTGTGTGTGTGTGTGTGTGTGTGTGTGTGTGTGTGTGTGTGTGTGTGTGTGTGTGTGTGTGTGTGTGTGTGTGTGTGTGTGTGTGTGTGTGTGTGTGTGTGTGTGTGTGTGTGTGTGTGTGTGTGTGTGTGTGTGTGTGTGTGTGTGTGTGTGTGTGTGTGTGTGTGTGTGTGTGTGTGTGTGTGTGTGTGTGTGTGTGTGTGTGTGTGTGTGTGTGTGTGTGTGTGTGTGTGTGTGTGTGTGTGTGTGTGTGTGTGTGTGTGTGTGTGTGTGTGTGTGTGTGTGTGTGTGTGTGTGTGTGACGATTATTTCATCCCCGATAACTCTTGTAACAAATTTCCAAATATAACTATTTCCCGTATTTAAGCTTTCTGCATTCACATGAAAAGTTGATTAGATTTTGGGTAAAACTGGATAACCGAAAGTGATACTTCACATGAAGCCCATAACAGTTTTTAATGAAAAACTATATTAAAATATAATCCAAAACTTTTCAATTTTAGTATTTAAGATTTTTATATCAAGGGGAACAAAATATTAGATTTTGGCTAAAATTAATAAACCAGAAGTGATACTTTACTTGAAGCTCCCAACAGATTTTCGTGAAAAATATATTATGATATACCAACACTTTTAAAATTTGGTATTTAAGATTTTTATAGTAATAAGAATAGCATGTTAGATTTTTTCTAAAATTAATAAACCGGAAGTAATACTTTACTTTACATTAGCTATTAACAGATTATCTTGAAATAATATATTAAAACAAGATTGAAATCATCTCAAATTTGGTATTTAAAACTCGTGAATTATTTGAAACAACATTATAATTTGACTATAACTATATAATAAACTGGAAGTGGTACTTAATTTGGAGCTCTTAACAGATTTTCGAGGAAAAACATAATAAAATATAATCTAAAATTTGGTATTACAGACTTTTCTATTTATTGGAACAATAAATTAGATTTGGTTTACAAACGATCAACCGGATGTGATACTTTACTTAAAGCTCATTGCTATTTCAAACATGGAATTGACGGGAGGTCATGTGTTGGCTACATCAGATTTTTTAATACATGAAAGTGTGAAAAAAGTGCCCTTTTGTGAACACTGCGGAGTGAAATAATAAAACGCTATGGCACTTTTTTCAAACTTTTATTTCAGGCGTAAAAAAAGGTTTGTATGCAAACTCGTGAGTAAATTATTTACATCTTTTTTTCACGAGAAGAAAAATTTGCCGCACGATCCGAAGGCAAATCCCTGAAACTTTACTCATTTGCTACATAAATAACTATTATTTGTCTGTGATAATTCACACCTATAGATAGATACATGTGTAAAGTAAAATATAACCCAAAGTTATACGATCCATATAAATTTATCTTTTGCTTATAAGAAACTGTGAAAATGCAATACTAAGAAATACAGGTAGCAATAGTAAAGCGATTTTATGTATTCAGGTAAGTCTAGTCAAATTACTATAATAACGGAAGTAAGGACATGTAAGATATGTTTAAATTATTCATGACCAGCAACGCTAGTTCCATAATCACTACTTTAATGTAAGTGGAATTGCGGTCTTGTGACTAAGCGACTGCACTTCGCATCAACTTTTACAACCAAAATCTAATAATCAGAATGTTCACGTATAGTTTCAGAGAGTATTTCAAAGGAATTCTACTATACGAATATTAAGTTTAAATACAATTTAATAGCTATTAAGTATCTATCCCAGCTACTGTTTTAATTTTTAGTTTTAGTTTTATGCATTAGTTGTATTAGTCGCAAGAATAGTAGCATGTGCATGTAAAAGTAAAAAATTCATGCGCATGTTTTAATTTTAATTCTAGTTTTAATTTTTTTAAGTAAAAATTAAAACTTGACAACAGTGGCAGTGGTTATTTTTAACGATCAGTAATCTAAAATCTGTAATAACTAAAACAAATTTTAAATTTACATTTTATGAAAAATAAAGGAAATCGGTATTGTAATACAATATATCATAAATCTTAAGAATTAAATGTTATCTAAAATATTGCTATTTTTTGTGACTGCTGACAGTTCTGGGAAAAATTTATTGTAGGAAATTGTCTTGTTATTCAGGGCAACAATGGCGTCACTAGGGGGGGGGGGGAGATACCAAAGTTACTGATTGTAAATTTAATTCTTTCTACATACATATACGGGATGATCACGCTAGAATGAACCAGCAATTATCTCCATTATGAAGGGAAATAGACATTATCTTAAAATAAGCAAATTTTTAAATTTAATATAGGCAATATGAACAATAAGATGTGTGCGTGTGTGCGTGCATGCGTGCGTGCGTGCGTGTGTGCATATGTGTGGATGTGTCTGTGTGTACATATGTGTGAATGTGTGTGTAACTAAAGTTTCGTCTACGATAACTCTAATACTACAATTCCAAAAATTATAATTCTTTCGTATTCCTCTTCGTTGCATCAATGTGAAGAGCTGATTAGATTTTGTTTATAATTGGTCAACCGGCAGTACCCTGATTTGAAGATTTTAACAGTTTTTCTTGAAAAAACGATGTTAAATATCATTCTTTCACATTTAATGTTATTAATAAATATTAAAGAACATTGTATTCTCTATACGATTTGACTGCATTTTATACTTCAAATTAAAAGGATATAGAGTTATAAAATTACAAAGAAATTAAATTTCATAAATTAGCCAGCTATGCTAGAAACAGCTACTATATTAAGAAAATCTGATTTATCAATTGTAGCCAAAATCTAATATGTTGCTACCCTTCATATAACAGTCTTAAATAGTAAGTTTGGCAAGTGTTGGAATATATCATAATATATTTTTCACGAAAATCTGTTCAGAGCTTCAAGTAAAGTATCACTTCCGGTTTATCAATTTTAGAAAAATCTAATATGTCCTTCTTATTAATATAAAAGTTTTAAATACTTAATTTGAAAAATTTTGGCGTATATCATAATATATTTTTGACGAAAATCTGTTCAGAGTTTCAAGTAAAATTTCATTTCCGGTTTACCAATTTTAGAAAAAATCTCATATGTCGTTCTCATTAATCTAAAAGTCTTAAACACCAAATTTGAAGTTTTTGAATATATCATAATATATTTTTCACGAAAATCTGTTCAGAGCTTCAAGTAAACTATCACTTTCAGTTTATTAATTTTAGCTAAAATCCAATATGTTAATCCACTTGATATGAAAGTTTTAAATACTAAAACTGAAAAGTTTTGGATTATATTTCAATATATTTTTTTATTAAAAACTGTTATTGGCTTCAAGTAAGGCACACAGCACACAAACACACACGCACACACGCCCTCACACACACACACACACACACACACATACACACACGCACACACTTCATCATAAAAATAGTAAAACGTGTTGTAGGGACCCTAATTCGTGCTTATTTACTGAAAAGCCACCAACGAATTTTTGGACCGATTTCATTACCTCCCTTACCGTAGGTATGACGGAAGGTACAAATCGAAATAAAAATATTTGATAATTTTTTAAACGTGGTCTAGGAATCGAAAATCTAAGAAATCTCTCTGAACGTCATGCTGCCAGAGGCTTATGGGCGGAGCTTGTTGATTGCAAGAGATTGCCGAGTGGTGGCACCACGTTTCAATGCGACAAATCTGTGATTATAGATGCTTATTGGTTGGCGTTTTTCTAGTTTAATTCTAAAAATGAAATATTTTTTTTAAATATATTTTAAAGCTAACGGTCTATACTTTGACGCTATACTGAAAATTTATTTAAAAACATATGAATTAAATCATTTTTACCTTCCGTCACCTTTAGGTAAGGAAGGTATTGTCTTTGGTCAAAAAATTCGATGATGAGTTTTTAATCAATAAGCACGTTTTAGGGTCCCTAGAATACGAATTTACTATTTTTACGATGATGTCTGTATGTGTGTGTGTGTGTGTGTGTGTGGATGTGTGTGTGGATGTGTGTGTGTGTGTGTAACAAAATTTTCGTCTGCGATAACTCTAATACTACAGTTACAAAAATTATAATTTTTTCGTGTACTTCTTCGTTACATCCATATGAAGAGCTGATTAGATTTTGGTTACAATTGGTCAACCGGAAGTACCATCATTTGAAGATTTTAACAGTTTTTCTTGAAAAAACTATGTTAAATATAATTTTTTCACATTTGATGTTATTATAAATATTAAAGTATATTTTATTCTCTGTACGATTTGACTGCATTTTATACTTAATATTAAATGGATATAGAGTTAAAAAATTATAAAGAAATTAAATTTCATAAAGTAGCCATAGCTATGAAAACAGCTACTATATTAAGAAAATTCTGATTGAAAGATGTCAGTGTCAAGTGAAATTGACATAGTGTGTTTGTCTTACAATTTTTACTGGAAATATAGGATCTTTTGCTTTCTGTATGGAATTTGTATAAAATACATACAACTGCTTTAAGGTAATGTACAAGAAATAATAATAATAAATCTTTTATTTCTGCAGATACATTACACTGTATATAGAAAACGTCACAAAATAATAATTTTCTGTATGAAATTTGCATAAAATACATGCAACTGCGGGAGGTAATGTACAAGAAATAGAATATTTAATTTAGCAAGGAACTTTCCGTATGAAATTTGTACAAAATACATAGAACTGACGGAAGGTAATGTGCTGGCCACATCAGATTTTTTATCATGATTTAAAAATGCATTTTTTCCAACTTTTTAACATTGAATATGTTTATTATAAATAAGTAAACAGACTTAATTTTGATTAAGCGCCATTCCTCAAGGTGTTTATAACAAGGAAATCAAGCCTTTAAATTAATAATTCCATAAATAAATTTGGAAAATGCAAACTAGCAAAGGTGTGCGTAGAGCACCAGTCTCGGCATTCGAAAAGACCCTTAACGCGCGCGTTTCGCTTTGCATCACTACCCTTTTTTGAGATTAGATTCTTCATGAATCCGGCAGATGGATCTGGTAGATATTGAACAATTTTCGAATATGGTAACCAGGAACAACTATCTAAAGAGAGATTGGACAGACTTATGGGGGGCCTTGTAACAAAGTGCTGGGTGATGAGGGGTCAACGGAGCATGGGGAAAATAGTTCCTTGCATACTTCTTTAGAGGGCAGCAAAATCACAAAAATTACAAAGACTTAACATAAAAGGCAATGCAAAAAAATATAATGGAAAATTTAAACGTCAAACTGAAAAATTTAAAAGCTGTTATGACATACAAAATTTTTGGTCCCACGTTTTTTAAATTTTTATATGTTTAAAACATACAGAGAACAGAGAACTTGTAAGGTACCTTATGAACATTAATTACTTTTAATACATATAATAATATTTATAAATTTTTCTTATATATGTCTCTGTAGAATTTTACGGAGAGCAAATTCTTAATGCTTTTATTTCGAATAACAATAACTCAGATGATATAGTACTTCTCGAAACTTACAAATTAGGAGATAAATATCCTGTTGAACATTCATCAAATATATTTCATCATTTGCAATTCTGCGGAAGAATTCTAAATGAGAAAAGTAGGGAACCAATGTGAAAAACTATGAACATGGAGGTTGATATTCCTTAGCTCCCAATTTTCTTTTCTTTTTTTCATCTACGTCCGCCTGTTTTCAACACATCTTTAAATAAGATTTAAAAAATAATAAAAAAAAATAATAGTAATACAACGACGTACATATCCAATTGTGTAGCTTGCAAGTTTTAGTTTGCATCACATACATAGATGTATAAATATGGCTCAGATATTACAGAATACAAATTAGAAATTGAATCTCGCGAAGAGGTGAGGAAATTGCAAAAAAATACAAACTTGTATTTGCACACACATTTATATTTTTCACTATTCCTCAACATAATTTAAAAAAAACATAATTGCGAAATCAATAAAAATGGAAAAGAAAAGAATGTTCATATTAAATTTAGCATTTTAAAATTCGTGGATGGATACCCAAGTATGTATAATTTTAAATAATCTAGAAAAGTCTATCACATTGTGATTTTTTTATAACTGTGTACAATTTTGCGATTTTTTTCCTCCTTAATTTTTTTAATACTAAAAGTTAAAATACTGCACTCCAAATTGTACATTTTAAAAAATATTTATAAATACAAATATTGATAAATATAAATTAAATATTGTCTACATTTAAATACGTATTACCTAGATAAATACTATTGAACTTTGTTATTAATATTATTTATATATCTACTCATTGTTCTTTTGCAATTTGAAATTTGTACACTATATATTTTAAATAAATATTCATAATACATATCAATATAAGTTTTTCTTTTTCTTTTAAATATTAAAATAAATAATTTTAAAAACACACACGAATAACATTTTAAAGATCTAGTTACCGTAGTTTAGTTAGTTGCATATGTTGGTAGATGGCGAACTTTATGACGATATAAAAGCATAGAGTTTTCAATCTCTCTTTAGATAGTTGGCTCTGATGGAAACTTTTACCACTTGTGTTTTCGAACACAGTCGGTAGATGCGGTATCTATCGGTAGAATTTTCGTAAATGCGTATGTATTTTCTATAAAATCCATACAGAAAGTTCCTTACAAAAGATTCTCAATTTCTTGTATGTACATTGCCTTTCGACAGTTGTATGTATTTTATACAAATTCCATACAGAAAATTTCGAGCAAAAAGATCCTATATTTCGAGTAAAATTATTATAACACAAATATACTACGAATATGTCAATTGCACTTGACACTGACATCTTTCAATTAGAATTTTCTTAATATAGTATCTGTTTCTAGCATAGCTGGCTAATTTATGAAATTTAATTTCTTTATAATTTTATAACTCTATATCGATTTAAAGGTCTTTTCGAATGCCGAGACTGGTGCGCTATGCACACCTTTGCGAGCTTGCGTTTTCCAATTTTATTTATAGAATTATTAATTTAAAGGCTTGATTTCCTTATTATAAACGCCTTGAGTAATGGCACTTAATCAAAATTAACTCCATTTATTTATTTATAACAAAAATGCATTTTTACATAATGATAAAAAATGATTTAATATATATTTATTAAATAAAATTTCAGTATAGGGACATAGTATGGACCCTTATCTTTCAAATGTATCTTAACAAAATAAGCATCTATAATCACAGACTCAGACTAAATATAATTACACGCCGCATATTACCATTTGTTGTGAAGCAGGAACTTAAGTGGGCGTGCCGAGCTAGCTAGCGGCGTTCATGAAATGCGGGTTGCATTTGCAATAGTTTGAAAGTGACAGCAGCTGTCATTTAATAACCTATTAAGCGATTTTGGTTTAAAAAAGAAAAATTATATTTACAATGATGGTATCAAATATTTACATTTTGATTATAAATAAATCATTTCTGAAGAAAATATAAAGATTGCACTATAATATAACAGAAATATAGTATTAGTATGTAGATAAAGTGTTATTTTTATTGTTTTGAAAAACGAAGCATTGAGCAACAAAAAATTAATTTTTGAAAAAAATTACTTGAACATAGAAATTTAAGATTAATTGAAATACAAACGAAAGAGTTAAGTGAATTAATAAATGGATAGATTAAATAATACACACTTATAGTTTTTATTGAACCGACAGAACAAATAATACAAGATTGATAGTTTTCCACGCCTCCTTATCCTTATCATCAAATGTCTTGCTGATATCAAAAAAGATGAATGGTTGCTATTAGATTTATTTGCTCTTGTCGATGGAGAACAGTCTATTTCACGAGGTGAACTACAATAGAATTCAATAATAAAGCTTTACACGTACCATTTTTTTTTATTTGTTAGGTTTTTAAAAATATTACCTTTGTTCTACTGCTGCAAAAACTTCGATATCGCAGGAAATATTTTCCGCAGAAATCCTAAAATACGTATTAACATAAATTTTCTCTATATTAATTCAATAATAATGTCTTTCAGAGATTGACCTTTCTACTATATCCAAATCTATTGCTGGTTCAATAGTAGACTCGATTGCAGTCCTGCATGTATAAACAATTTGATAAATTTCTTTCTAATCAAAAATAATTGCGAGTTTACACACCTAGATGGTGAAGCAACAGGGAAAATATCGGTCGAAACTTTTGTCTCCTGCGTCTTCATTCTGAAAACATTGATTTTGTTTCATTTATTTTCGAATGTTAATTTCAATTTCAAGTACTTACTTATTCTGTATTTGTTCCTTATTGAAGAAATATTTGGTAAATCGAAGATAGTTGGAACCGCATTTTTTTGTAGTCGATTACCAAGGAAACTAGACTCTTCAAAATGCCGAGAACAGACTAAAGAATATTTCGACGTGGACCCGTTTCAAAATAATGCCTTGTTGATGTATAATATTCAACCATTCGTCTTTTGTATCTGTATCCTTTGGCAACCTACACAATCTTTTGTAGTAATTAACAGATCTATATTTATAGGAAAACTTACCGATGGAAGCTTCTATGGAGCTTTTTGACATTTGATAGTTCATCACATATTAAACAATAATGAACCATGCTGAATCATTTACGGTTTAAATAAAAAATATACACAAAACGTAAACTTCACCGCACCTAACCTTACAAAATCACATTCGAACCTTATTTGAACGTAGAATAATAATAACAAACTAGGCAGGCAACACGCTGTACAAAACAAACGCCGCATTTTCTCCTATTCGGGAAAACCACTTCCAAGAGATAGCAGCACTACAGACAGACTTATAGGGAAAACGTTGAATTTTACACTTGCAGTCGTTGTAGTTTGATGCTTTGTTTTAGGAAATATTCTATTATTTTTGATTAAATTCAGAATGTTTATTACAATGACAGATGTATATATTTATTTAAAAGGTGCTGTGCGGCCTATAACCGAAGGAGAAGCAGTGTATAAAGGTAACATGATATACAAATTTGTGGTTATCTTGCTTGTTAACTTATTTATTTTTAGTTATATACACATTATTTTATACGGATATGAAAATAATGGGGCACCTAACTCTATCGTGATAACAATAACACAAATGACATCGTGTGGAAATGTTTATGCAGCTGTAAAGCGGGACAGGGAGAAAAGTGGAAGAGACCAAACTATTGGATTTAAAATTCATAAATATTAAGAGGAAATTGTATTTGTTTGATTAAAAAACCATCTACATGTATTATGTTTTGCACGTCTTCCTCTTGCTGGCTCGATATCTGGCATTTTATCGTTTCTTCTTCTCTATCTTTCCTATAAACAATATAAAATAAATGTAGTTATAATTTATAATATTAAAGAATAATAATTACTACTACTTACAGGCAAGTAACCTGTCTATTTTTCTTCTATGTACCAGAAGTTCTGGTTACGGTAATTTTTGACATGGAATGGCATTTTTTAAAATGTTTTTCTTCTAATGACTATAAAAACAATCTAATAATGTATTGAAGCACAAATTTATATCAATGCTTACATGGAATTAAATTTCTAGGCAAAATTTATTGTGAATAAACGTTATTGAATGGTGACATGTTCTTCATTTTTAAATCGATTTTCCTTTGATTTTTTAATATTTTAGTTTTTGGGAAATAATGAACGGATATGTCTTTACTTGCATAATTATTGCACTGCGGTATAACACAATATCTTTTCGTTTTGCTGGTCATTTTTGGCTCTTGTTTATATAACCCTATATGACAGCGCAACGTTTTCCCTACGACCTATATGTTTTATTTTGCCACCAGATGTCAGCTACTTTGTTGGCTCTTACCAATCCTCACCTAACCCCTCACCAGGGGAAGGAATGGCATCACAACAAACCATTGCGCAGTATAGGCAATGCGGCGTGAGATCACAGATTTGTCGCATTGAAACGAGGTGTCAACACTCGGCAATCTCTTGCAATCAACATGCTCCGCCCATAAACCTCTGGCAGCATGACGTTCAGAGAGATTTCTTAGATTTTCAATTCCTAGACCACGTTTAAAAAATTATGAAATATTTTTCCTATTTCGATTTTTACCTTCCGACATACCGAAGGTAAGAGAGGTAATGTTATCGGTCCAAAAGTTCGTTGGTGAGTTTTTAGTAAAGAAGCACGAATTAGGGTCCCTACAACACGTTATTACTCATCATCCATTACAATACGTTTATTGAGAAAATGAATGCGCCTTAACGCACGACAACATCTAGGGATTCTTTCTAATTGGGTTACAGTATATTCTGATGCCTTCCTTCTTTTGCGAAACACCACGGCATTGCGAAAAAGTGTTCTAAAGACAGTGGTCTTCGAAACATCGAATCTTGTGGCTACAGTTCGTTGCGACACTCCAACTTTGTCTTTAACGGCTACAATTAATCTTTGTTCTCTCACGTGGCTAAAAATTTTTGTTCGAGCACTTTTGGGAAAATTAACACAGGGTATACCTTCGTCACTGCAACAATATCACACTTAGGCATTCGCCCAACAAGATTGTACATTTCTTTACGAATATCTGCTTATATGACATTTTGCTGCATCAAATCGAAAGTACTAAACTGTCAAAATGAAAACAAGTTAATTGTGATATTTTGTTTCCAGTGACAATTTGGTTAAACGTTATTTGGTATAAATATAAAACATCTAAAAAAATTCTCAAAACTTTAGGACCATACGTTATATACCGGTTGTCTACACGAACATAGGAAATTCAATGTTAAAATTTTGATTTCACGTTATCTCTACCTATTAATTTTAGAAAAAAGTGTAATGAAGGAAAATGTTCAGAATGAAAACATGCATCCATGAGTACCAAGCTTGTTGATCATTTGTTTCGTATGTACGAGTTAGAAGCAAAAGCGATTGAATTGTCCTATAGAGGCGCTGCGTTCATTTAAGATGGCCAACTTAGTTGGTAATTTTCTGAGGTGTGATTGACTGCCATTACTAATTCGGAGGGTTCGCAAGTTTGCCACTTGGTGGCTACGGGATAATTTCAGTCGTGAATACTTGATTTAAGGCAATTATCATAATGCCACGAAAAATAATACAATAATTCCTATTTGATATTTCTGACATATCTGACAGATTTGACATTTCATTTGATTTTATTTTTAATATTGTTATTAAATTTGTGATTATTTCTTTACTTCCAGATTGTTTTCCTTTATTCTAATAATAATAAAAACAAAAGAAATGTGAAATCTGTCAGATATGTCGAATACAACAAACATAAATTATTGTCTCATATTTCATGGCACTCTGTTAATTGCCTTAATTCGTGTATTTTCTTTTGCTTCTAACTCGTACATAAGGAACAATTGAACAACGAACTTGGTACTCATCGATACACTTTTACATTCTAAACATTTTTCCTCATTATACTTTTTTTTTCTAAAATTAATTGGTAAAGAGATAACGCCAAATTTAAATTTTAACATTGAATTTCCTATGTTGGGGAAATAAAGTAGCCAGCCAGTATGTAAAAAATGTAAGTTAAAACCGTATGTCAGTGAATCAAGTGTATAAGTGTTGACTGTACGTCACCCATCCCCTTTTCACGTAATTGTCGTCATCAGCCACCAGCAGATAGCAGCGGTCATCGTTCGCAGGTCGACGCTAGGTTCATTCTGTCACATCTGCTGAAACATTCTCCCCTGATCACCCTGTATACCTGTAGTTAAATATTTTACAAAAGCTCATGTTAAGTGCACATGTGTTAATAAACCTATGAGGCTAAAATACATTCTACAATTTTTTTTAGGTATGGACATCACGTTTAAACATAAAATTAAAAATAAAATAAAATTACAACAGTAGATTGGAATAACGTTTACCGTTTTAATAAACAAAAATTGTCTTTACTAGACAAAGGTTACGCTAGAATTATTGTAAGTGTATCGGGTAGGTTGTGGAAAACAAAATTTGCAAACATTTTAAATATTTGTTTATCTGTCATTTCAAATTATGTTGCGAAAGTTAAGTTAGTTAGAACTCGGTTAATCAATTTTTTAAAATATCGTTGTGAGTGAAAATATAGAATTACCCAGAGTATTTTCCGTAGATTTTGGCGAAAAAAATAATAACGAAAATAATAGAAAACACCATACTTACTTTATAGCAATGTGCGACTTTCGGATAAACATTAAAAAAAATTAAGGGTTGGGAACTTTTAAGAAGAGGAAGGAAAGAATGGTAAAATGTATTATTGTCGAAGGGAAGTACTTTGAACATATTTAAAATTAAATTTAAAAAAAAAAAGATATATGAACCATATTAATTCTATCATGCTCCGCGTATAATTCACACACTCTGAAAAATATTTTTTTCGATTGCAAGAGAAGTAAACATAATTTGAGGAATACTTTACAATAATATATTTCTCCAAAAATATCGCAATGTCATCAAGTTTATCTTTTTACCTTCCGTCACCTTTAGGTATGTATGTATGTGTGTGTGTGTGTGTGTGTGTGTGTGTGTGTGTGTGTGTGTGTGTGTGTGTGTGTGTGTGTGTGTGTGTGTGTGTGTGTGTGTGTGTGTGTGTGTGTGTATGTAACAAAATTTTCGTCTGCGATAACTTCCATACTACAATTCTAAAAATTATAATTCTTTCGTATTTCTTTTCGTTACATCCATGTGAAGAGCTGATTAGATTTTGGTTAGAATTGGACAACCGGAAGTACCTTCATTTGAAGATTTTAACAGTTTTTCTTGAAAAAACTATGTTAAATATCATTTTTTCACGTTTAATGTTATTATAAATATTAAAAAATATTTATTCTCTATACGATTTGACTACATTTTATACTTAATATTAAATAGATATAGAGTTAAAAAATTATAAAGAAATTAAATTTCATAAAGTAGCCATAGCTATGAAAACAGCTACTATATTAAGAAAATATTGATTGAAAGATGTCAGTGTCAAGTGAAATTGACATAGTGTGTCGTATAATTTGACTGGAAATATAGGATCTTTTGCTATAAATTTTCTGTATGGAATTTGCATAAAATACATGCAACTGCCGGAAGGTAAAGTACAAGAAATATAATCTTTAGCAAGGAACTTTCTGTATGAAATTTGTACAAAATACATAGAACTGACGGAAGGTAATGTGCTGGCCACATCAGATTTTTTTTTAAATGCAGTTAATTTTTTTTATTAACCCGCACACACATATATTTATTGCTGATCCAATTCTGAATGAAAATATTATTTTTATAAAACATATTGCATAAACTGGCACAATATAAAATATTACTGTTTAATATTATTAAATTTAAATTTCAATGATACACTGCTGTATTATTTGTGGGTACATTAAAAGAATAAGTCAGGGCTTACTGCGAGTAGGCATTCCTGCTTTAACTAATAAACAATGCAAACATCATTTGATTTTGAAAATAAAACAAACATGCCATTTAGAAATTTTAACATAAAGTACATACAAACTTATGAAACATAAACAATGGATCCTGCAAAAATATAAACAATCTAATGAAAGCCAAATAATAAAACTAAATTTAAAAAAACACAATATTCTGAAACATTCATAATATTAAAAACAATGTTCAAATTTATACGAGTGTAAGATTCACTTTTTGACTGCGCGCCACTGGTTTAGAAGCGCCGGGTTAAGGCATAAACCACTTGAACTTTCCTTAACCCTCGACGACCACCCGACCCTTAGTTGTGATATAACTACAGTGTTGTGCGCGTGTGAAAGTGTTCATAAGAAATGATTAGCTGCTTGCAGTAATTATAGGTGAGTGGTAGAACTCGCTGTCATTCTAATTATTATACAAATATAGTGTGCTGTGGATCACCAGATGCTTGATTGATATGTTATACACTATTTGTGTATTTGATATTGTAATGTAATGGAATATTTTCTATTCTTATTGTTTAAACTTTTATGAATATGTTTCCACTTAATTCGCCCTTATCTCATTTGTGTAACTTTCTCACAGCGAACTGACCACAACTAGAATGACTCAGTTGTTTTGGACAATACTCTGTATGTTTAGTAGATAAAGTATTTGATGTATCATATAAAAACTCTAATCCTAAGTAAGACAGACACAGTTGAACATAATTACAGTCGCACATCGAATCACTGCTCATCACTCTAGTCACCAAAGTCTTTATCAATAAATCAACTAAACTTCGTTGAGTGTATTAATCAAAAAATACCTTACCTCACCGACCTTCTCGAATCCGAATCCACTACAATATGCATATGTGAGATACACATTTGTATTATTTATTTGCGACCGCAAACATATGTAGTAGTTGAAGGTGTAGGTAAGCAACTGTGGTAAAGTAGAAAGTAAAATTGTGCTCAGGAATGCAGTCAATTAATGATTATTTATTCTAAAGCCAACGTTTCGCCCCCATTTGGAGCATCATCAGGGCAACTATGGGAAGAAAACGTGGGTAAGCAATGTTACAAGTATAAAAATATAATTATAAATACAGTGTGGTACTTACAGAACAAGTTAAAAACGTCATACATATAAAAAATGACAATAACAACGTTAACTTCCGCACGGATATCCAAAACCTCAGCTCCATATATGCCAACATCTGTAAAATATTTAAACCTGGGAACTAGTTATATTTAAATTTTTCCCTAATTTTTAGAGATATTCTTGATTTTTCTTGATCATGTAAATGGCTTGTACGCCATTACTTTGCTTAAATGTGCTTTTCTTACTTTTTTAAAAAATCTTTTTATTCGACGTGTACTATTATACATTTTTGACAAAATCTTCATTGATTTGTTCTATGACATTATTTTTATACTTTTTAACTTGTTCTGTAAGTACCACACTGTATTTATATTTATATTTTTATACTTGTAACATTGCTTACCCACGTTTTCTTCCCATAGTTGCCCTGATGATGCTCCAAATGGGGGCGAAACGTTGGCTTTAGAATAAATAATCATTAATTGACTACATTCCTGAGTACAATTTTACTTTCTACTTTACCACAGTTGCTTACCTACACCTTCATCTATCTACGGTGGGAGAAACACGTCACCTCCTCCATCATGTCTTTCCTAGAAGACATCAATAATACCTATGGTGAAAACACTAAATTAAGCATAAAAATCCTTTTGACTAATAACAAAAAGATAGCACACGCGCTGAACAACAAATTATTGCTGATAAAGGCACGACAATTACACGTCATTCCCAATCACATTACACAAAACACAGGGTGCATTGAAAATATGTTAATCGGCGACCATCCATTTAAATCTAAAATTAACAACATGATCAATAATTTCAAAAAACGCATTCTATCTTTGGAAATCAAAATTATGTGTTGGAAAGTTACCAAACTACAAAGAGAATTCAACCAACTTTACCTCCAATTAAGAGAAAATTTAAGTTTCGTCCACTGGAACAGATTAACAACAATTATAGAGAGACAATTCGATTATTGGAATTTAAAAATAAAAACGACACAACTTAACAAATTAGAACGGCTAAAGACCCAACAGTCAACAATAATATCCCCAGAAGAACAAAAAAACTGGTTCTTAAATTTAACAGAGATTACCTGCCCAAACGATGTCCAAAATCTACTGGCGCTTGGACCAAAACACAGCGTACAACTTGCCTTCAAAGATATACCAATCTTTCACATGCTGGCCGACATAGAATCCGCCGTTAACTCTACATCTAACCCTGATCTACAAAATGAAGTCAGGGCACAAATTGCCAATACTGTGACAAACTTTGCCATCAAAAAGAAAGAAGAACCAATCAACAACAACATCAAACTGTTTAATAAAGCAAAACGTTTTCTACAAAATAATGACAATATTTTAATAATACAGGCAGACAAAACGAACAAAACGGTGGCCATACCAAAATCATCATATTTTGATAAAATGAATGATTTATTATCCGACGCCATTACCTACAAAGAAATTAATGGAGACCTTACAACAAAAGTACAAAACAAAAACAACAACATGGTTAAAAACCTGTTCGAAAAAAACTATATAAACGCAACAACAAAAAAACAAATGTTATCTGAAAACGCCATTGCACCTAGGATGTATGGATTAATAAAATTGCACAAGGAAATATGCCGTTCCGACCCATTGTGTCAGCTGTTCATTCTCCAACGACCAATATGTCTAAGTACATAGCCACTACAATGAAAAATCTGGAAAATGATGAATACTACATTAAAGATTCTTTTGATTTTGTTGCCCGCGTACAAAAAAAACCACATTGGAGCCAAACTACATACTAATCAGCTTAGACGTTAAATCACTTTTTACCAATATTGCTCTATATCTCACTCTGCAAGCCATCGAACGCAAATGGGACATAATACAACTTAAAACCTTCCTTCCCATGACGGAGTTCCAGGAAATGGTAACCTTCTGTTACACTCAGGGATTCTTTAGATTTAACGGGAAATACTATCAACAAAATATAGGCTTTGCGATGGGTTCCAGTCTCGCCCCAGTATGTGCCGGCTTAGTGATGGATGCGCTTTTAGAAAATGTAATACCATTACTACCATTTCAAGTTCCTTTCATCTTCAAATATGTGGACGACATTCTTACCGCCATTCCTACAGATGAATGTGATACAACTTTAGAAGCATTCAACAGCTATAATCCACACTTACAATTCACAATGGAACTAGAAAACTCCGGCGAAATCCCCTTCCTCGACACGGTTCTCTGTCGCCGACCAGACGGTTCGCTGAAGTACAAATGGTATAGGAAGCCTACCAGTACAACTAGGTATATCAACTACAATTCAACCCATCCAAAATCACAGATAATCAACACAGGCTATATATAACCTCAAATCCAGAGCCGAAAAACTCACCTCACCCGAATTTAAAAACGAGGCCATGTCAACAATCAAACATATACTCTCCGTCAACAATTTTCCCTGCAAAACGATAAACAAAATATTATATAATTACGAGAATAATGTTCATAACCCCATTGTTCGAAATGTCAACGCTCAAGGCAACGGACTCATAAAATATTGCTCTATTCCAAACATTGATGTTTTGGCGGGAAATTTGAAACGAATACTCGAACAAAACCTTGATATAAAAATAGCTTTAAAATCTGTAAAAAGAGTAAAGAGACTTTTCAGTTGCATAACAGATGAAGTAGACGTAATGCTCCAAACCAACACGATATACAAAATTAATTGCAACAACTGTTCCAAGACCTATACGGGACAAACCAAGAGGCATTTGAAAACACGCATAGCAGAACATAAAAGAAATTCAACTAAGACCAACAACGTAGGTAAATGCGCGTTAACTCAACACACAATAGAGGCTCAACACATCTTCAATTTTGATGGTGTTACAATTCTAGACAAAGAACCGGTTTTACACAAACGGCTTATAATCGAAATGTTACATATAAAAAATGACAATAACAACGTTAACTTCCGCACGGATATCCAAAACCTCAGCTCCATATATGCCAACATCTGTAAAATATTTAAACCTGGGAACTAGTTATATTTAAATTTTTTTATTTTTTTCCCTAATTTTTAGAGATATTCTTGATTTTTCTTGATCACGTAAATGGCTTGTTGTTCGCCATTACTTTGCTTAAATGTGCTTTTCTTACTTTATTAAAAAATCTTTTTATTCGACGTGTACTATTATACATTTTTGACAAAATCTTCATTGATTTGTTCTATGACATTATTGTTATACTTTTTAACTTGTTCTGTAAGTACCACTCTGTGTTTATATTTATATTTTTATACTTGTAACATTGCTTACCCACGTTTTCTTCCCATAGTTGCCCTGATGATGCTCCAAATGGGGGCGAAATGTTGGCTTTAGAATAAATAATCATTAATTGACTGCATTCCTGAGTACAATTTTACTTTATATGTAGTAGATTCTAATTATCCGAAGAGTTGTCGGGGTCAACTCTGGGTCCATAGAGCCATGTGCTCTGAGGTGTAAGACACACCAACTGAGAGGCTGAGATACACGAGAACGTCTGGGACGTAAAGGATAAACCTTGGGTTTATCATAATAAGTGTAACGTGTAATCGTAAGCTAAACTCTCATAATCTCATTAACGTCTGGGAGGTCGAGATCTGGGAACTCAACTTGTCTGGGACATGCGTATGTGGCTACGGTACCGCTAGAGGCTCAGAATTAACTATTCACGAGAGCCGTTTTCCAGCAATTCGTCCCTGCACTGGATGTATAACTTTGCGGATATGAGTACCAGAAGTCTGAGACTTGGGAGCAGCCTTATTCCTGCTCCTGCTCCTGTCTATCTTATTAGATGATAATGCACGCCTATGATAATTGTTGTAAACTGGAATGACAATGTGTACTTTATCCCACTTAGAGGACCAGTCCGTCGCTGACAAATAGCCCATATATTCTAGTTAAATAATAAATGAAAAAAAAATTTAATAAAAACTACATCTTTTATATCAGAAAGTGGTATTTGAATCAGATCACGTTGGACATTGTTTAAACAAAATAAAGCATATTTTGTTTTTGAAAAATACACGACTCATAAAATTTTGACTTTATTGTTGTCTTCATATGTTGTTTATCTTGCATCCCTTCCAGGAATGTATAAGGTTTTATGCCTGTTAAAAGTTTACACTGACCGTTTCATCATACGTTCGGAGTAATAAATTTAGTTGAAAATGTCAAACTTTATGAGTGGTACTTGACTCAGTTGTTTAGGTCGATCGGAACTAATAGGCACTGTTTAGATTTGAGTAACGAAAAATCCATTCTAAAACTGTCAACCCGAAAGGCTCATATATTTAAGTAATATCATTTGCTTCACCCTGTATAGATTTGTTAGAATATTTCACATCGGAGATAAATGATCAAATACTTGATCAATGCAATTATTAAATTTATAGTACTCGTTTGATAGGAGAATTTGGCGGAATAAAGTTGTTACAGAAAAGTGTAACAAAATTCGGTAATTTGGATGTTAAAATGAGGTATAATAGCGACTGTTAATCTTATAGATGACGATTTGATTGCAAAAATAAATTAATAAAGAAATAGTGTTGTTCACTCCTGTTATGCCGAACCGGAGAACGATGAACAAATATTAAAATTAAATTTAAAAGATCTTAAACCCTTTTATACAGATGAAATATATTCTGCAACGTTTAATGCAGCTCAAAAGCAAAATTTACTAATATTATTAAATAAATACCGTGATTTTTGCTCAAAATTTAACCGAAATTGAAGGTAAAAAATCCACTGAAGTCGAAATTAACGCCCAGGATAATAAACCTATAACATATCGCCACTATCGTATGTCATATCACGAGCGCGAGAAAGTAAAAGAAATGATCAAAGAATTATTAGATGACTTCATTCAAGAATCAAATTCACCATATGCTTCTGTTTTATTAATGAAAACGAAAACGGGTGTTTTATGCGCCTTTGTATAGATTATCGCAAATTGAATAATTATAATATCCATTACGGCGAATAGATGATCAGCTTGATCGGTTACGGGGATGTAAATATTTTTACAACTCTTGACCTTAATTCTGGTTATTATCAGATACCCATCGTGGAAGAATCAAAATTGAAAACAGCGTTCGTAACACCGGACTAACAATGTGAATTTAATTGGCTGCCATCTATGGCGTATATCGATGATATATTAATACCATCTAGGACTATAGAGGAGGGAATTAAAAATTTGGAAACAATTTGAAAAATAATGCAAACGGAAGTGTTAACATTAAAACTTAGTAAACGTGTATTCTTTCAAACTAAAATCGATTATTTAGGATTTGAAATTAACCGTGACTGTATACGGCCGGGTGCAGTAAAAATTAGGGCTGTAAAAGATTTTCCAGTATCGCAAAATGTACATAATATTGGACAGTTTATCGGATTAACAAATTATTTCCGACAATTTGTAAATAAATACGCCGAAGTAGCACAGCCACTTGTAAAACTATTAAAGAAAATGAAAACGTGGCATTGGGCGGAGCAGCAACAAAATGCCTTCGAGAAATTGAAGCAAAATTTAATTCAACGTCCTATTTTGGCTTTTATAACTCTCATGGTGAAACGGAAGTACATACCGGTGCAAGTAAATTGGGGATAGCATGTATATTACTCCAAGAATTTACATGCACCGTCGAATACCGACCTGGTGCGCGAATGAGTCATGTAGATGCTTTGATTCGTAATGCAGAAACTACAGAGCAACCGGCGGAAGAAATACAAATTTTTAAAATAGGAACGGCTGATTGGGTATTATCGGCCTAATTAACCGATGAAAAGGTTCGCGAAATCCATGATATACTTTCGAAGACTCCTGAAACCGAATACGAGAAAAGCATTTATAAAAATGATGCTTTACGTGAGGGACAAGTATATAGAATCACAACACGAGGTATTCAGTTGGTAGTACCAAAAGGGTTCCATGTACAAATTGGCCGCAGTGTACATGATGAAATCGAGCACTTTTCCGTAGAGAAAACATTAAAGAAACTATGTGAAACATACTGGTTTCCAAAGATGAGAACGTATATACAAAAATACATTTCGTGCTGTATTTCATGTATTTATAATAAAATACCGGCGGGTAGAAAAGAATGATATTTAAACATTAAAGAAACTATGTGGAACATACTGGTTTCCAAAGATGAGAACGTATGTGCAAAAATACATTTCGTGCTGTATTTCATGTATTTATAATAAAATACCGGCGGGTAAAAGAGAATGATATTTAAATCCCATTGAGAAAATACCAATACCTTTTCATACTTTACATATAGATCATTTAGGCCCAATTCCGTAACCACTTAAAGGTTACACGCATTTAATTGTTGTAGATGCTTTCACAAAATTTGTCTTCGTCAAATAGGTAAAATCTACCAATAGTAAAAAGGTTATCAAATAGTTAAATAAATTATTTGGAACATATGGCGTACCTGCAAAATTAATATCAGATAGAGATACTGCTTTCACATCAAAATCATTTTTAAAATATTGTCAAGACACGGGGGTAAAATATGTTAAAAATGCTGTAGCTACGCCACGAGGTAACAGTCAAGTTGAGCGATTTAATAGAACCCGTTTATCGGCGTTGGCGGCTAGTTGCAAAGATGCTGATAAATGGCAAGAATTATTTTTCGGGTATAAACTGCGTCCAATAACAAATTCATTATCAACGGCGGAAATACAGTAGAGCAATCACAACCACGCGATATTAATGTAGAGCGAGAAGAAGTAGCCGAAGGATTACTTTTTGATTCAATGTTGCAAAAAGAAAGATTCGATAAAAAACGAAATCTAGCTAGAAATATAAAGAAAATGATTTAGTAGTAGTCGAGAAGCAAATTATTGGCGAAGGCGCTAGTAAGAAATTAAAACCACCATACGCAGGTCCTTTCATAGTAAAGAAAGTATTTCCGAATGACATACGTAATTTGCGACCTCCCTGCATCAGACAGAAGCTGCCGGGCTAAATACGAAAATACAGTGGCCGTCGACAAGTTATAGCCGTGGACCACTCCAGGAGGTATGTCTTCGGACTCGTCGTGTGAAACCGGTGAGAGTCATGAAGACTTACGGTTGGAATCAGAACGCAGTTCAAATACTGATAATTAAATTATTTATAAACTTTAAAAGCCTCGATCGGAAAAAAATCTGTTTTTTTCAGAATATTACTGAAATTTGCATTTCAACAATTCATCACCCTCAAACCATAGCTCCAGCTAGACTTTTTATAAATTTGTGACTGATTATAATTATTTTATTAATCTAATGTTATATTTATTTCTTACATTTGATTATATTTTGTGTGATGTCCATTTTATCAATATTTATATATGACTTCAACTGTAAGTATTTTGGTTTTTGTTGGTTTAAAATAGTACTCTGTATATGTGAAATAAATTTATAGAGCCCTGAAGAAGATAGTAGTACTATCGAAACGTCGGCGTAGTTGAAAATAAAAAAATAATTGACTGCAGTTCCGAATATTTTTTTCAACCTTCATATCCCATCAGTCGACTATCAACAACCTTTTCATTTAAAAGCCTCCTCGAGAACGAGGAGATAGACAAGATGGGCCGAATGTAAGATTCACTTTTCGACTACGCGCCACTGGTTTAGAAGCGCCGGCTTAAGGCATAAAACACTTGAACTTTCCTTAACCCTCGGCGACCACCCGACCCTGAGTTGTGATATAAGCACAGTGTCGTGCGCGTATGAAAGAAAAGAAAAGATTAGCTGCCTGCAGTAATTATACGTATGTGGTAGCACTCGCTGTCATTCTAATTATTATACAAGTATAGTGTGCTGTGGATCACCAGATGCTTGATTGATATGTTATACACTGCTTGTGTATTTGATATGCATGATATATGTGAGATATACATTTGTATTATTTGTTTGTGACCGCAAACATATGTAGTAGTTTCTAATTATCCGAAGAGTTGTCTGGAACAACTCTGAGTCCATAGAGCCATGTGCTCTGAGGTGTGAGAAACATCAACTGAGAGGCTAAGATACACGAGAACGTCTGGGACGTAAATGATAAACCTGAGGTTTATCTGTAGCGGCTGTATCAAGTAGCCGCTACGTTGCCCACCGACACATTATTATTTATTGATATATTATATTCAGTTGTTATATTTTTTATAAAAGATTGACATGTCATTCTCTGACTCCACTATTTATTATATTAAATCCTATACAAAACTATATATTTTTATTATTTATACAATTAAGTAACGAATAATAATAACTTCGTCGCTACATTGGTGACCCCGAAAATTGAACAACGCTCCTCGACAAGCAACGTTTCGTGCCGAACGCCCCACCCGACGAAGACCGGGAGGGCGACTACCCGGCCCCGCTCTACAGGAACGTGGAGATCAACGGCATTACGGTTCGCATGAAATGGTGTATCACTTGCAAGTTTTACCGGCCGCCAAGGTGTTCACATTGCAGCGTCTACAACCACTGTATAGAACCTTTCGACCACCATTGGACATCAGTGGAAGAAAGAAACTAACAGGTACAGCTCAGCCATTTTTACACTATTTTATCACAAACAACATAATTAAACGTCATGCATTACAAACGTCATCAATCAACAAACACGTCTTGAAAATTTTCTGGCACCTCTCTCTTCGCTTTTTCTTCTTTCCTCCTCTCTTGGAAGCAAGCAACCATTTCCCCGGTCGACAGACTCACTTGCCACGACCGTGGGAAATCTTTTTTTCTGATAGGCATGTTCCTCATGAACATGTCTACGACCCCAAAAAGTCCAGATAAATTTTCAAGAACACATAACACAACCGCAACTACATCAACAACAACAACATCAACAGCAACAACAACAACAACAATAACAACAACGACAACGACAACAACATCAACAATAAATACTACAACAAAATGGTTGAGACCTGTACCTGTGCTTTTTTTTGGGCGGGGAGTAATGTAGCGGCTGTATCAAGTAGCCGCTACGTTGCCCACCGACACATTATTATTTATTGATATATTATATTCAGTTGTTATATTTTTTATAAAAGATTGACATGTCATTCTCTGACTCCACTATTTATTATATTAAATCCTATACAAAACTATATATTTTTATTATTTATACAATTAAGTAACGAATAATAATAACTTCGTCGTTACATATCATGATAGGTCTGGGACCTATACGTGTGATCATAAGCTAAACTCTCATCATGGGTCTGGGACCCATTGACTTCTGGGAGGTCGAGTTCTGGGAACTCAATATATCTGGGACATGCGTATGTTGCTATGGTACCGCTAGTGGTTCAGAAATGACTATTCACGAGAGCCGTATTCCAGCAATTCGTCCCTGCACTGGGTGCATACCTTTGCGGATAGGAGTACCGGAATACACGAGGTGTTAGGCCCCATTTAATATGCGGGACGCCTACCCAAGTCTGGGACTTGGGAGCAACCTTATTCCTGCCCCCTTCCTGTCTATCTTACTAGATAACAATGTGTACTTTATCCCAGTTGGGAGAACGCGGCCTAGAGGACCAGTCCGTTGCTGACAAATTTGCGTGTGTGAAAGAGGACGCCGGTAACAGGTCAAAATGAAATGTGAATTGTATATATTAGATTAGTGCATGTATTATCGCCTATATATTCTATTAAAATAATAAATGCAAAAAATGAAAAAAAAAATTATACCTTTTACGAGTATTTATCTAACTCAATGCAAATATAGGCAGTCTGGATTTCGAAGACCACCATTGGGATCTCAAAAACTATAAGAGCTATGACTTCGGTTAAATGGGAAATCAGGTGCACCTTTTAGGGGGGGGGATCTTAGATGTGCTTTTGTTTTGCCAAAAAAAAAAAAAAAATTATAGGTGACTAGAAAATGGCGGAAAACTGAATTTGTTCGATATTTTTATTGTCTATCCAGTGGCGTACGAAAATAATATTACATAAAGTTATATCTTTTTTAAATAGAATGGTATATATTTTTAGGCTCATTTGATAGAGTATTTTTTTTTCTGAATCCAAGTATGTAATCATTTTATGTTCTTACACTACAAAAATATTGAGAGAAATGCAGTTGAAATTTAAATAAAATTATTTTTTTTTACTTATTTTTTAGTGGACCATGCATGAAAAAAGTTGAACCTAAATTAAAATAAATAAATTTATCACCACTGCTTATTACTCATTGTGTGCCAATCTGCTTTGTACAAGATATCGATAATGATGAAATTTTTGCATCGTTCGGGCGCTTACCAGGCATCACCTAACGGGCACTCATTGCTGACGTGGAGAGTGCACCACAGGGGTCAATTTTGTGCTACTTATAATTCAAAATATTTGGCGTCGATCGGGATCGAACTCGATTCTTCAGATCCGCGACGTGACACTCAGGCACGCGGCCGCGAGACCCCATCTAAATTAAAATGAAATAAATAAATATTTGTTTACATCTTTATAAATACCAAGAATAGAAATTATGCACAAAATAATTCAAATTGACACAGCAGTTTTGTTTTTCATACATAGCCTACTGAAAAACAACTATAAAAATAAAATTTATTTAAATTTCAATTGAATTTTTCTCTATATTTTTGTAATGTAAGTATATAAAATGATTATATGGCTGAATCCAGAAAAAAAATACTGTATCGAATGGGCTTAAATATATATATATATATATATATATATATATATATATATATATATATATATATATATTATTCCATATAAAAAATATTACTTTATGTTATAGTTTGAGAACCGCTGGTTAAAAATTCCTTTCTTCAATAAGAGAATGGCCTTCTTCAACTACTACAAGTTTTATTTAAATAATTTTCTTCTATTTATAATAATAAAGAAAATATTTGGGGTGTCCCGTACCCGAGAAACAGCCTGTATATATATATATATATATATATATATATATATATATATATATATATATATATATATATATATATATCCAACTATCATTGTTGCGTCCTTTCGTGGCTAGGACATTGTGGCAACCATCGAAAGGAATGGAGATAGGTTTCGATATTATGAAGTATATCGACTAATTTTTCCCCTGATTATGAATTTCGGTTCAAATTTAAATAAAATGGATTTACAACAATATACATCTACGTATATTTGACGCCATTATGAGCTCTTTCACACTGAGTGGATCCGACGTCCACCGTATATACTTCATGCATATCCAGTACTTGTGACGTCCAATTTGTATATTTTTATTCATACTACCATCACAGTGACGTCCAGCAACGTTGCCAATATTAAATACATTATTCTAATGTAGAAACCAAAGCGCAATTTTTATAATCATATGTACATGCACATCCACTTGTGAACATCAGATATTTTTTATAATATTTGGTAATGATAATTTACACATGAATGTTAATTATTTGATTTGGTTTAGTTCAATGTTTGAAGGTTTAAAGCAGGATAGCATACTTTATTTTATTCATATTTTTTTAATAACATTGAACTAGCGAAAATTGATAATATTCCTTCCCGTAAATCTAGTAATAAAAATCTGACAGAAATGTGTAATGTTATGTGATTTATTTTTTATAAGAAAGGAAATATAACATAAATTTAGTCTGAGAATACTATACACGCGTATCTATGATGAAATTTAAAAATTGATATGCCCGTAAAAATCACTTTATCTCTTTGAAATCGCTACAGTACAGACGGACGCTACCTAAAATAACAATAACATAATATTACACATTCTTTGTTACAAATAAATATATGAATTTAAATTTTTATACCGGGTTCCTTTTTTATTTTTATTATACCGGGTGTCTTGTTTTCAGGGTGTATATAGGATATTAATTTGGTAAATCACTATTTTGTACACTGTTGCCCCCCGTTTTAATTGAAAACAATGGGTGTGACAAAAATATATATATAAAAAATTGCATCAAATGTCACCAAATATATGTAAATTATGAAATATTTTACTCCCATAAATTAATAAATTTGAACAAAAAGATAAACAAATATTTGAATTTTTATCTGTCAGAATTCATTATAACCTATAACTATCAGAATTCATTATAACCTATAACTTGTGCAAATATTGTTATGATATAATTTTAATAAATTAATTTTTTCCAAGCAATGTCTAACAATGTTATAAATTTAAAAAGAAATGGGTGGATTTTGTTCACAACTGTAAGTTTAACGGCCACTTGCACCCACGTAACTTAAATATTAAACTTGGCTTAAATTGACAATATTGCATCGAAATGAAATGTCACATGAATTGTATTATTTACTATATTACTGTCAAAATTTTGATTTGCATTTTTTGTTTAAACTTTTCATAAAATTTAAGTCTTGTTGGTGCAACTGGGCATTAGAGATCTGTAGCCACTTTTATGTATAACTTTAAATTAATCTACAAGAATATATGTGTTTTGTCACTTTTTAAAATTTACATATCTGTAAGACTTACAGTACTGAACAGAATTCACCCATAAAACTAAAAAATCATATTTAACGAATTTTGGGCTCTATTCTGTAACTCGGTGGTTAATTTTTAACCACTGATTAATTTTTTTATTCTTGACAACTAAAAATCTCCTTTTTGTTCTATGTCAACATACGTGATTGGTTAAAAATTGACCACTGAGTTACAGAATAGACAGATAAGAAGTTGAAAATTTCAAATATTTGTTTAACGTTTTGTTCAAATGCCATGACTATCGCTATTTATAGGAACTTAAATAAATTTAATAATTAATTTATAGGACTAAAATATTACATAATTTACAAGTATTTGGTGTCACTTGATGCAGAATTTTTCCTCTTTCTATTGTTATTACAACCATTGTTTTCAAGTAAAACGGGGGGCAAAAGTCTGCAAAAAACTTATTTACTAGTTAGTTAATGAATAATCTAATTTGCCCTTATAATAACTAATTTATCACCAAATTGTTTCAGTACGAACAACTGTTAATGTAATACTGTCATCAGTAAAACTAATCAAACATTAAAAAATTTTCTTTGAAACTAAAAGTATATTTTTTTAACATCAAATATCTGAATTCACTTAAAAGGTCTAGTCATAAAAAAACCACTCTAATCCAGCTGGAAGCCAATCACTTTTCTTCGCTCCGTGTTGGCTCCCAATGACGCTTAATGTAAACTATCCAACTTTTCATAGACGGCAAGAACACCATCAACCGTGCTTTTAACTAGGATGAAGGAAGGGCTGAAATTTAATGTTAGACAAAAACTATTTCTGTTGGATTTTTACACAAGATATTATTTCTCTTCGACAGAGTCCAATAATATATTGGATTCATATGATTTTCACATTCACGTGTTCTTTGCATATATTAGCGTTGACCCCACCCCTTGCAAATCGTTCTCCGGTGCATTTTTCATTGAATTTCCTAGTCAAAGCTGTAAAGTTACCAACACTTTCAATTGTTTTGGTAACTCAGTAATTTAATTGTTGCTATTATGATTGAAAAAAAGGTGTTCAATAATTATTTATTGAGGGAATGGATTGCTGTTAATTTAAAGACAGTTTAGTTAATCTGAGATAAAAATAAATATCTGTGATTAAGAGGCTGCTGTTACTTTCACGGTGTGGTAAGCTTGCCCGCGACGTGGGAGACGAAGAAGGCAATGGGTTGGGCCGGCAAGTACCCCCACTTCTACAGAGTATTCACCCCTATTTATGAAATATTGAAGGGCGAGACAGGCTACCGCTACAGGCTAGCACTTTCACTGTCCAAGCCTTATGACTCCTCAACAACGGTTTAAAAATCAGAATTACCATTCCGGCTATACATTTCAGAGGCTAAAAGAAATAAATCATATACGTTTTTCTCTAAAACAAAATAACCATAATGTTTTTTATTAAAATTTAAATAAAAAGCTGCCTGTAGCTTATAGCAGGAAATGTTTTTTGATCATTATACAATGCAGTATACCACCACAAGACTGAATTTGATTTTTTTTACTACAATTACCATTTTCTAATAAAGATTAAATGCGTCAAGTATATTATTCTCAGAATTTATAGTACCTATGTGTACATATTGATTGAAGGTGACATATATCATTGTAACTCTGCCACTAACACAATGAAAATTCTTTCGAGGAATCAAGTCCCTTCGTTCTCTTTCTCATAGTAGCTAAGAATACCGATCTGCCGATAATATTCTCGGTGACGTGGGAGTTATCCAGTGCATTGATTGCTTCTTGGTTTCCGGATGGTACTGGAAAATCTATGTTTTATCTAATTATCTTTTTCGGCAAGTCAGGTTCTGTAGAGGCAACCTCACTGCAAATCTGTTTCCGGATATATTTCTGTCCCTGGCTGAGGTTTTCTGGTACCATTTTGGCACAAACTTCGTCCATGCCTAATTGGTCTTGCAATATCTTTCGTACTTGTACACCGGGACAATGTTCCTTCCCACAAAGCACTGGCTGTAAAGCAGTTTCTGGCTGAGGAGAAAATTATTGCATAGGAATATTCACCTTACTTGCCGGATTTGGCACCATGTAACTTCTATCGGTTTTCATCGTTCTCTTGTCCGTACACATCCGTCAACAGTTTCAAACACTTACTCGGAGATTTTTTCAATTTTATAAAGAATATCAGATTATTGCGCTGTTCATTTTTAAAATTAGACATGATTCCGGCAAAACGATCAAATACTTGTACTTGTATCTTTAATTATTACTGATAACGGACTGACTACTACAAGGGAAATAGGCTTATTCTCATCTGGCTCATGTCGATAAATTGACATATTTTAATAACCTATTACTAATTTATTTTACACTTTTTCACAAAAAATTACTCTGAAAAAAATTAATTTCGAGCAACGGCCTCTTTACAGTTCAAATAAAATCAAGTTACCTTATAGCCTCAGAAAATAGAACATAAAGAAATAAGAACAAAATCTGTTTATAAGTACTGTTTTTTATCTTATTGATAAATTTCGCTATTGATTAACAAAAAAATGAAAAAGTTTCGTGCTGGTGAAAATGCCGATTTGGTGTTTCGTTATGAATATTTGCAACGGTAATGGTATAGTTGTGTGTCCAAGAATGAATTTATATGAATTTAATCAGTAACTAGTTTTTACCTATTTTTTATTTTATTAGACATTGATTTTTTAAAAATTTAAATAACTAAAAAACTACTGCTTTTATCAAGTTGTAGCAAGAGTAACTTTTTTGTGTATTTTTGCAATGTTTGTAATATTTTATTAGTAAAAATCTGGCCAACACATAACCTGTCGCCAGATATTTTACCTGGTTGTACGCATAAAATACATATATTCTCGCTACAAAATAATTCTCACATATATTTGCAAAATCTATGGGATATTTTAATATAAATTATGTACAATACATACATTTTTTTATATTCAATATCCTGTAATTTTCTTTTTCTACTTTCCTTTTCTTTTTTTTTACATTCGTCATTTTTTCGCAAATTCCTTTTGTATTCTTTTTTACGTATATTCTTTTGCGTTGTTGGCTTTTTTTATTTTCATAATCTTCATAATGATGTAAAAATTTTTTTGATAGTGGCATACAAATATTTTTGACAATGACATTTATGTGTCAATTACAAACATTTGAATTTCTTGCCTTGAAGTAGTTCGATCTGAGAATTTTTACATCAAATTATTTTATATGCATTTCTTTATCTCTAAATCTATAGAACATAATATAATAATAAATTTATATTTACCGAATAAAGAATTTAACTTTCTTTAATATAAGTATTTACATAAATTTTCGATAAATAATATTTAGATGATTTTTTTGTTGTAACTACTACTTCCGGTTGTCCAATTGTTACCAAAATTTAATTAACTCTTCCCATTATTATTAGATTGAGGAATCCGTAGTTAAAAATGTCTTAAGTCTTATAGTATTTGAGAAATCGTGAATCCAACATCCTCACACATCCACACACACATACGGACATCATCGAAAAAATGTTATAATCGGATTCTAGGGACCTTAAAACGTGCTTATTCACTAAAATCTGGATATGCGATTTTTAGCATGAATCCAATACCTCTCTTAGCGCGAAGTAAAAATGAAAAATAACAATGTAAAACTTGATATACAGAAACAGAAGAATGTATAAACATGTACCTAAATAAGTAGTATCCTCATACCAAGTTTCAAAATTTTAGTGCGACTAGTACCAAAATTATTTAAAAAAGTGTCTGTTAAGGTGCACCTTCAAAGGGCTGTAACTCGATAACGCAACGTTTCCGTACATGTGTTTTAACGTTTTTCGCTTTCTTTTGATCTGTAGTATTATCCATTAAAAAATAAAAAAAACCATAAACACTTGTATATTTTGGAAAATATTTCAAATTGAAATAAATGCAGGATCTAAAACGTTTGCTACTTTCTGTGATGGAAGCATGGGAAGAAGTAATAGGTGATGGAAGCATGGGAAGAAGTAAGAGGGGATGCTAAACCAATCACAAAATAGACGTTAAAACTGGGACGTACCCGTTCGTGAATTGTCTGCGAGAGACATCTAGTAAGGAAACTACACACCAAAATTTAATTAATATTAAATTGTAATAACATTATATCACATTAATAAATTATCATTTTCTAAATTCAATTTTTTTTTAAACAGCATATATTAATAACTTATGTCACAGATATTATTTTGCGTAAGATTATTTTTATTATTTTTATTATGTTTTGTCTCTAATTAGCTATTTAGGTACGTAACCGATGCTGTTGGATAAGAGCTACATTTAATGATACTGGTATTCACGTATTTTATTTCAGTTTATTTCTAGATTTCAGTGTGAGAACATCGATATTATAGTGATTCAGGTGAGAGAGTTAATCTAGCATGTGTATGATTGTGAGTGTGCGTGTGAGCAGTACTGGGTACTGTAGTGGCCGCATCGTGTGAACCCGCGGGTCGCCAACGGTAGCAGCAGGGAAGGCTGTAGTGACCCACATCTGGTGTCGCCAACGGCAGCAGCAGTTAGGGCTGTAGTGATCTGATCCAGTTGGTTAAGAGGAATGTCTCCGGATCACCACCGAAGCGGCAGTGGTTCCGTAGTGGCCGCTCGTGTGAACCCGAGGGTCGCCAGCGTAGCAGCAGGGAAGGCTGTAGTGACCCACATTCTGTGGTCGCCAGCGTAGCAGCAGTTAGGGCTGTAGTGATCTGATCCAGTTGGTTAAGAGGATTGTCTCCGGATCACCACCGAAGCGGCAGTGGTTCCGTAGTGGCCGCTCGTGTGAACCCGAGGGTCGCCAGCGTAGCAGCAGGGAAGGCTGTAGTGACCCACATTCTGTGGTCGCCAGCGTAGCAGCAGGGAAGGCTGTAATGACCCACATTCTGGTGTCGCCAACGGTAGCAGCAGGGAAGGCTGTAGTGACCCACATTCTGTGGTCGCCAGCGTAGCAGCAGTTAGGGCTGTAATGATCTGATCCAGTTGGTTAAGAGGATTGTCTCCGGATCACCACCGAAGCGGCAGAGGTTCCGTAGTAACTAGCGGTACTGCCCGTAGTTGCCAACATGTGTGTACGGTGTGTGAATGTCTGAACCTTTTGTAAATGATTGCCTCCTCACTGAGTATTTCTCATGTGTTAATTATTTTACAGAAATAATCACGGCGTGAAAGAGGATTCCACGTGACCGGGTTCGGCCAGGCGACGGTCATCTAGACTTGTTATTATTTTTGTATTAATACTGTATATACCGGTTTGGTTGATAAATGTGTTTTAATATTCTAATTTTCAGCGCTAACATTTAATCGTCATTTATAACACTTATTAAGTCACATTTCAAAATTTCGTAATCCAAACCATAAAAAAATATACTTTAAAATTAAGAATTTGAAACTTAATTTATTTTGTTATAATTAACAATAGCGAACTTTTTACAGGTTTGCTTACATAGTGTGCAAAAGTAGAACGAAATCGGTACAATAATACAGTCTCCACATTGTTACGAAAGTAGTAAATATCGTCAAATTGACCTATTTTAATACCATATTACTCATTTATTTTAAATTATTTTTTAAAAAAGCCTCTGTAGCGAACTAAAGTCAACCTTCATTATTCATCATGCCAAATTTCAATAATTTATTATTTATAATAAAGGCACAGGGCTATGGAGAAAAAGACACATTTCGAGCAGCAGCCTCTTACCGGAGCTTGCATTTGGTAACAAATAAGTATTTTGGTGATAAATTCATATTTCTAGAATAATTATATAGAAGACTCCCGGTTCTTCCCATTTTCTTTATAATTGTATAAATAAAAACAGATCCAGTACAGTACTAACTCAACCCGTCACTGACACAAAATAAACGAAGAATAAACTTATTAAATGTATTTATTTATATCACAGGAAAATACAGATAATTATTTTATAGTAAACACTAAACATGTAATATGAACAGAATTAATAATGGATTTTTTTTTGTAAAATTAGCCTCCATTTCTTTTGAATTATATTATATGAATATTATATTTTTGCGAAATTCATTTATTAATTTTAATTAATTTTATTTTTTCGTAAAAATTACGAAATTTAATGCCTAGTTAGAATCTGGGGACCCAGTTTCAATCCCGACCGCCGCCAAAACTTATTTCACATTTTAATTGGCCCAAAAATGAGCCCGCCGCCAGCAATGAGTGCCCATGAGGTCACGTGTGGTAAACGGCCACACGGTACGAATTTGATATCATCAACTAATATCTGCGTATAAAGCAGATTGGCACACCCTAATTCAATTATTATTCTTAATTTTACTTTGTTATTAGAATAAATTTATTATTTAAATAAAACGCATTATTATCATTAATAAATGTATAGTTGCCTTGTACGTTACGAACAAGGATGTAGGCCAATTCTTTTGGTGCAGGGCTCGAGTATTTCTAAATTTGGAAGTTATTTGACAATAACTGTTTTGAAATTACCGTTGTTTATTTTAAAAGTTACCTACTAATAGTTATTTTTTTCAGGTTAATATTTAAAAGTATTCAGCAGTTATATATGATGCATAAATTGTCAGTAAGTCATCATATATATATATTTATTTTCTAAACAACTAAATTGTTCGATTATAAAATTTTCATATGACATATTGAATCTTTTCTGCGTTTTCGTTTTGCAAATTTAGCTGTGAATCATGTTTTTAACATAGCTCAGCTACCCCTGCAACTTTTTAAGCCCTTTCTGTGCAAAGAAATAAGAAAGCAAATGATTTAAATGCATGGAATACTATTATAGACAACTGTCCTGTTTATTTCCAGAAAGAATATTTCAAAAATCACATAAATTTGTTATTGTTGCCCATAAACAAATTACTTTTCCGCGTTTTTTCTAAGTATCGAAGGTTGTACTAAAAATTTTAAAAGCCATTATTTTTGAAAATTATTCTTTTACATATAGCACATGCTTCAAACTATATTAGGATAAAAATAAAAAGCAAATATGTACATATTTTTACTCAAAATAATCTTATTATAGGTAGGTACCTATAGGTATGATATGTAAACAAAATCTATTTAAGCTTGTGCTATTAGTAACATTTTTACTAGTAAGTATAAAAATAAAAATATTTTCTAATTAATCACATTAACTAAATACCGCGCTAAGTAGAGGGGAAGTATAAAGGAGTACCCAAATAGAATAATTAAATTTATTTTTAATAAATAGTTTATTGTTAGTAACTCAATTTCTTTAAAACTTTATTTATATAATTATAATTTTTTCTAGACTATTTAAAATTTCGATTTTGGTATTTTTGAACAGAAATTTACAAAGATTTTATTCTTATATTTCATTGGATCATACGGTTCTTATATTTATTCCATACATCTAATCATTAATCTTGTTATCCTTATATTGGCATTTATTTACAATTTACACAATATTTTGCAATTGCTATTTAAATAATTACCTTTTTTTACGTTTGCAAATCATTTATTTTGACTTCATCGTTTATCGATTTTGTATTTACTAAGATGATTTTACAAGTACTAAACAAAAGTTTGATTATAAATATTAATTTTATATATATATATATATATATATATATATATATATATATATATATATATATATATTATTATCAGGAGTACACAATACAGCTTTAAATACGTTTAAAAGAGTTGCGCGCTAATGTAGTGTCCACTGTTGCCAAGAATACGGAGTTCAGAATGGTAGGGGAATGAAACTTGAGTATATACAGTGTATATACGCCGGACGACACTAGCGCCACAAGTGGATTTTTTTAACTAAATTCTGACGTCCATAACAAATTTTGCCATTCGATACTAGAGCCCCCCCTGATGCCAGAGAAAAATTTACAAGGCATTTTATATATATATATATATATATATATATATATATATATATATATATATATATATATATATATATATATATATATATATAACTAAACGAGCTACCTTAAATAATTTCTGTATTATTAAAGATGCAATAAAATACTAGGCAATCTTATAGAAGACCAAGGGGGATATCCAAATGTAGAAGAAAAAATTTTTTTAACCAGAGGTTCTGTATGAAAAACAATATTGAACTTAAATTAAAATGAAACATATTTGTTCATAACTTTATAAATAATGTTCTCTTTGATTTCCGTAGTAAATAATTCAAATTAACAAATAGCAGTTATTGTTTTTCATACATAGCCTACTGAAAAATAGCAATAAAATTGAAATTTATTTAAATTTCAATTGAAGTTCTGTTAATATTTTTATTATGTTAGGATATAAAATGATTACATGGTTGAATTCAGAAAAAATGCTGTATTAAATAGGCCTAAAAATATATATCATCCCATTTACAAAAATATAACTTTGTATTGAGATAATATTTTCTTCTATATTCGGATGTCCCCCTTGGTCTTCTATAAGATTGCCTTATAGTATTTTATTGTATCTGTAATAATATAGAAATTATTGGGGGTAGCTCGTTTTGCTGTTACATTCTGTATAGGGGTGTTTCAAAAATACTGCAAATTTTTTTAAGGACATAGAGTACCTACTGACCAAAATAAATAAAACAGCTTAATCAACATGGGTCCGATCTTCCATAGTTTTCGAGATTTGAGGCAGTGAAAAATATGTTTTTAAGGGGTTTACGTCTGCTATCTCAAAAACTATAAGAGTTCCGACTTTGATTAGATGGGATTTTTTGTTTACATTTCAGAGGTCATCATAAGATGTGCTTTTGTTTTTTTTTTAAATCAAATAATTGTACTTTGTTAAATGTTGTGGCAACCTTGGCCAATATTTAATTTTCAAATAATTTCGTAACTATTGAGAAAAACGTTTCATATTAAATTTTACTGTTTTTTTAGTCTATTTACTGACAGACAAAATTTGTTCGATTACTATTTTTGTCAGTTTTATTTTTTTATAATTCGCTTTTCTCGAAAAGAGTTGAAGTTCAGTCCTATGTCGATTAAGCTTTTTTACTTATTTGGTCAGTACTATTTGCCATTTAATTTTTTACAATATTTTTGAAACACCTGTATATATAAGTAAAGTAAGTAAATTAAAAACCTGATTTTATCTATATCTATATAGATATTGTATTATTGTCTGGACAAAAAAAAAACTCTTGCTACGGGACCGATTTTACTGGTTACGGTGTGCAAAGAGTCTTTACCCTTTGACCGAAAACTAAAGGTTGTATGCGTCAATATTTTGTTGGCGCTTTAATACAAGTTCATCGCGGCTGCACATATGGGAACCAGTATTGTGCGTTATGTTATTAGGTTTTATCAGAGGAATAGCCACGTCCAAAATAATTATTTTACAATTTAGTGCAAATAAAAATAATTGGTGCATGTAAGCAATTATTGGCCTTTAAATAATTTTAACATGGGGAGACAATTTTATTTAGCTGGCGCCGGCTGCAGATATGGGAACCGATCCAGAGGCGAAGGTAGGTACATACTACATAAAATAAAATATGAAAACAATAGGGGTTACGACCGTAATTAAAATAGTAAATAATAACACTACTACACTAAAATATATTATAAAACAATTATGAAAACACTAACTAAATGGTTAAATATGTTTCCATTTTTTTAAATGCATGAAAACATTATACTGTGTTTGAAACGCTGCTGGCCGACGACATCGTGTGTGTGTGTGTGTGTGTGTGTGTGTGTGTGTGTGTGTGTGTGTGTGTGTGTGTGTGTGTGTGTGTGTGTGTGTGTGTGTGTGTGTGTGTGTCTGTGTGTGTGTGTGTGTGTGTGTCTGTGTCTGTGTCTGTGTGTCTGTGTGTGTGTGTGTGTGTGCGTGTGCGTGTGCGTGTGCGTGTGCGTGTGCGTGTGCGTGTGCGTGTGCGTGTGCGGGTGCGGGTGCGGGTGCGGGTGCGGGTGCGGGTGCGGGTGCGTGTGCGTGTGCGTGCGCGTGCGCGTGCGCGTGCGCGTGTGTGTGTGTGAAGTTATTAGTTTACAGTATTCAATTTTACCTTCATACATCAAATAAATTCAATATCTATATATTTAAAAAATATTGAGGGTTAGTAGCTGTTATTTAATTCACTTGTTTTTTAGTCATACCAATATACTTTTAAGTGATAGCCATAGTAGTTAATTAGGAGGGTGACTAATATTTTGAGTAAATGCTACCAGTTATGACTAGTAGTCATCACATAACTCTTAATTCAGAATTTTTAGTCATATCAATGTATTTTGAAATGGTAGTCATAGCCATGGTAATTAGTTAGGGTGACTAAAACTTTTAGTAAATACTACCAGCCATACGTTTAAATCGCAAAGAACAAACACATGTCAAGTGGCATAATTTTCACTAGAGTAATCCTATTTAACACAGACAGATCTGTTTATTTTTGTTGTGGTATTCGGTATTATCAATTTTTTACTCAGATTAATTGTAAATTTCTTCATTTTTCTTCTTTTAAGGTTCGAAGTATAAAACATTCTTTTGCATGATATAATAATAAAATAAATTATGAAAATTGTTTTAGCACAGATCTCATAATTATAGTTATGTGGGCTCAGTACGGTTCTGATCGGTACGAACGCGCAGTTGTGTGGCGATCGTCGCCAACCGCCTAGCAACAGGGGCAGTCAAGTCGGGTCCCGGTCCAAGTGAAGACGTACGAAGTGCAACAAAGAGGACATAATGTGTAATATTGTTTGAATTGTTAAAGGCAGTGCAATATAATCAACATTACTTGTTAATCACCTTAAAACCATCATTATTAGTTTACCTGTAATTCCTGTTTGTGTTATTAAATAAATAAATTGTTAATGACGTATTTACCCATTTATCTTGCAACCCCACAGTTATATATGTTCAAGAAAACTGTAATAGAAGAATGTAAGTACAGGTGACGCCACTAGAGATCGCCATCCTGCACCATTTATTGAGCGTTGGTTACATAGCCGGCCTAAAACACGCTTCCTTAGCGGTAAAAATTGGCCGTAAAGGAGCTAAAATAAGTACTGTTTTCATTATATTTTTTACAGAAAACCTGTTATAATAAAAATGTTTCATTTATTCTAATACATATAACATTTCATGAAGAAAAACATAAAAATATTAAAAAGTAGTAGAAACTTCCATTAATGAAATAATTTAAAGGATAAAAATAGGCCTGATGAGGTTATTGTTTGTACAAATTTGATATCAGATAGCTCCACAAGAAGAACTTGCAGGTGTATCGTCAGAAGGATAGAGCAACAGCTCATACGGCGTGGAGATCCTTGCAAGCTGATTTCTCTGTGCTATGATGTCTCGTAACCACTGATATATTATTATTGACTAGAACTCGCATATGTACTATGATAATGATAGTGAAAGCTTATTGAATGGACGAATCAGCAAAGATCGTGAAAGTTGACGAAACTTACTTCTTCTAGTACAGAGCGTTTAGTGGATATGGCGTAGGTTTTAAAAAAAATATATGTGAAGAATAGGGAGGAGTGTATACGATTATTCGGCTATGTTAGTTTCGACACGAACATTTCACCTATTGTCATTCAAAGGGCCTTCACTTCCGCGTTCAGCGTATGCTGATAGGTACAGTATTCGAATTACAGTCATTAGCATATTTCAGTGCTCTTCTTATCCATATATACCCTGTTTCTTTTTACCTTCCGTCACCTTTAGGTAAGGAAGGTATTGTCTTTGGTCAAAAAATTCGGTGGTGAGTTTTTGATGAATAAGCACGTTTTAGGGTCCCTACAATACGATTTTACAATTTTTACGATGATGTGTGTGTGTGTGTGTGTGTGTGTGTGTGTGTGTTTGTGTGTGTGTGTGCGTGTGCGTGTGCGTGCGCGTGCGTGTGCGTGTGCGTGTGCGTGGGCGTGTGCGTGTGCGTGTGCGTGTGCGTGTGCGTGTGCGTGTGGGTGTGGGTGTGGGTGTGCGTGTGCGTGTGCGTGTGCGTGTGCGTGTGCGTGCGCGTGCGCGTGCGCGTGTGCGTGTGTGTGTGTGTATGTATGTATGTATGTGTGTCCGTGTGTGTGTATGTAACAAAATTTTCGTCTACGATAACTTCCATCCTACAATTCTAAAAATTATAATTCTTTCGTATTTCTCTTCGTTACATCCATGTGAAGAGCTGATTAGATTTTGGTTAGAATTGGACAACCGGAAGTACCATCATTTGAAGATTTTAACAGTTTTTCTTGAAAAAACTATGTTAAATATAATTTTTTCACATTTGATGTTATTATAAATATTACAGAATATTTTATTCTCTATACGATTTGACTGCATTTTATACTTAATATTAAATGGATATAGAGTTAAAAAATTATAAAGAAATTAAATTTCATAAAGTAGCCATAGCTGTGGAAACAGCTACTATATTAAGAAAATTCTGATTGAAAGATGTCAGTGTCAAGTGAAATTGACATAGTGTGTCTGTCTTATAATTTTACTGGAAATATAGGATTTTTTGCTTTCTGTATGGAATTTGTATAAAATACATACAACTGCTTTAAGGTAATGTACAAGAAATAATAATAATAATAAATCTTTTATTTCTGCAGATACATTACACTGTATATAGAAAACGTCACAAAATAATAATTTTCTGTATGAAATTTGCATAAAATACATGCAACTGCCGGAAGGTAATGTACAAGAAATAGAATATGTATTTAATTTAACAAGGAACTTTCCGAATGAAATTTGTACAAAATACATAGAACTGACGGGAGGTAATGTGCTGGCCACATCAGTTTTTACCTTCCGTCACCTTTAGGTGAGGAAGGTATTGTCTTTGGTCAAAAAATTCGATGATGAGTTTTTAATCAATAAGCACGTTTTAGGGTCCCTAGAATACGAATTTACTATTTTTACGATGATGTCTGTATGTGTGTGTGTGTGTGTGTGTGTGTGTGTGTGTGTGTGTGTGTGTGTGTGTGTGTGTGTGTGTGTGTGTGTGTGTGTGTGTGTGTGTGTGTGTGTGTGTGTGTGTGTGTGTGTGTGTGTGTGTGTGTGTGTGTGTGTGTGTGTGTGTGTGTGTGTGTGTGTGTGTGTGTGTGTGTGTGTGTGTGTGTGTGTGTGTGTGTGTGTGTGTGTGTGTGTGTGTGTGTGTGTGTGTGTGTGTGTGTGTGTGTGTGTGTGTGTGTGTGTGTGTGTGTGTGTGTGTGTGTGTGGATGTGTGTGTGTGGATGTGTGTGTGTGGATGTGTGTGTGTGTGGATGTGTGTGTGTGTGGATGTGTGTGTGTGTGTAACAAAATTTTCGTCTGCGATAACTCTAATACTACAGTTACAAAAATTATACTTTTTTCGTATACTTCTTCGTTACATCCATATGGAGAGCTGATTAGATTTTGGTTACAATTGGTCAACCGGAAGTACTATTATTTGAAGATTTTAACAGTTTTTCTTGAAAAAACTATGTTAAATATAATTTTTTCACAGTTTATGTTATTATAAATATTAAAGAATATTTTATTCTCTATACGATTTGATTGCATTTTATACTTAATATTAAATGGATATAGAGTTAAAAAAATATAAACAAATTAAATTTCATAAAGTAGCCATAGCTATGGAAACAGCTACTATATTAAGAAAATTCTGATTGAAAGATGTCAGTGTCAAGTGAAATTGAGATAGTGTGTTTGTCTTATAATTTTACGGGAAATATAAGATCTTTTGCTTTCTGTATGGAATTTGTATAAAATACATACATACAACTGCTTTAAGGTAATGTACAAGAAATAATAATAATAAATCTTTTATTTCTGCAGATACATTACACTGTATAGAAAACGTCAGAAAATAATAATTTTCTGTATGAAATTTGCATAAAATACATGCAATTTGCCGGAAGGTAATGTACAAGAAATAGAATATTTAATTTAGCAAGGAACTTTCTGTATGAAATTTGTACAAAATACATAGAACTGACGGAAGGTAATGTGCTGGCCACATCAGATTTTTTTTGTGGGTACTTGAAATCAAAAGTGTGCACACACCGACCTCAAAACCTTAAACCCCTCTAGTACACTATGCGAAAGAAAATCGCAGCTATGTTCCTAGAAATGACCGAATGAGTCATGCTAAACTTAAAAATCGCCTCGAAGAGTATTTCGCTAATGACGGCCACCATTAGATATTATTTTTAATGAATTGTTTTGTATCTTTTACTGTTTTTGTAGAATAAATGTTTCAGATGTGGGACTTCTTTATTGCTCACCTTATACAAAAGGTACTCTAAAAATTTGAAAGAAATGCTCTGAGTGTAATGTGTAGTAAATAATATCTTAAACTCTCATGGTGAAAATTTACGGCTTGCAATTTGATGAAATATGAAAATCTAAATATTTCTTTATAAATTTTTTAATTGAACATATTTGTAATAATTATTCATATGTATTGAATTAATGTTACAATTTATTTTTCCAAATAACTCGCCGTATCTTCTAAAGGAAATGTACAAAATAATTGATTCTATTAGTCAATTTCATATATTTATTCTCCCAACTGGAATGCCGAAGTTAAAATTTGTAACGACGATATAAACTGGATTATTTCCAACTTTTATTTCATTATAATTAAATTATTTTGGTTTTTTGACATGATTCCGACAAATAACTTTGTACGTATTGGTTTTGTATTATAAATGTAAATTATGTTTCGTTGGTGAGGAAAAGAGTTTTTAAAAAGAAAGTCTTTACTTTGAACTTGTAAATTATAACTTTATTAACTTGCGTAGTTCCATACGGTAAGTACAATGAAAAATGAGTGTCACATTTTTATACCTTCCCTTATCAAGTGGAAAGGTACTGAATACAATGATGAAACATCTTATACTATTGCAAAATATGGTGAAATACTTAGTGTACGCCATGGTATAAGAAGCTAAGGTGACGCCACTGGCTGTATTTCGCGGTCAAACATAGTACACTTAGTTCCGCGCATATTTGCAGCGGCGGTAGTGCAGTTGGATTCTTGTGTGTGGTTTATAAGATACTTGTTTGATAAGTTCAACGTCATTATTTGTGTTGTGTTTGCATTTTTTATGTATGTCATTATCTGAGTAAATAATTTAACATAATTTTGTTACAATTGCATTACTAAGATCTCAACATAACCCCATTTTAACTGAAAAATTGTAAGCTTTAAAGCAGTATTCACTTATATACGAGTACATAGGTGTAAATATCTATGAATAAATATAAAATTTAAGTATAATTGCACATGAAATTTCTTGAATGAATGAAGTCATATACATAATAGCATTTCTTTATTACAATTACAAACGATTTAAAAAAAATCCTAAAGGGATATAATTAAAGAAACATTTATATTCATACGTAATATAATAAGTGATGATTATCATCGATGATACTCTCGAGTGAAACCGAGTTGCAGATTTCACGTGTCCGAAGGGTGGGTGAAATGTGCTGCTTCGGTTTCACGAGCATTATCTTCGATTATTAATTATATCACGAGCTTATATTTAATGAGAGAATATAATGAATTTTTGTGACACATTATGTGTGCTGCTAACCTAACTTTTAATATATTGTATTACAACATGGTTAATTTGACAAATATCTTATTATTTGCATCACTGTTATTATCAACCCAACGATTATCGCACATTTTTATACTCAAAATTAACTGTCAATGTTAAATAAAGAAAACAAATCCCTTAGTGACGAATATAAATAAGGTGATATTTTTTTTTTGTTTTTTATCATTGCTGTGATAGACAGTGTAACTAGGGAGATTCTAAATGTTGATTGGCGGAAAACATGTCATGTGACTCATGAATTATATTCTCATTAAATTACTACCTAAATTCTTAGTTTTTGGAAGGTTGTTTAAATTCATCCTTTTGTAGTTGCGAATTTAAACGCGGCATTTTTGATTCATTTACAATAATTTTTATTTGTTGAAAATTATTCTATGCTACAAAATCCAGTTTCTACTATACAGAGTGTCCCATTTAAGGTACGAATGCATTGGGATCTCGAGAACCGTAAGAGCTACGAGGTTGGTTAAATTAGACAAAAGTTGCCCCATTAGGAGACCATTTTAATGGTATTTTGGTATTTGCGAAAAAATGCATAGGTCACTAGATATGGGCGAAAATATAAATTTTGCAGTTTTTTATTTTTGCAAATAACTTCGAAGTGTAAAATTATACTGGATTTTGGTTTGCACATCTTTAGGGCACTTTTTTATGTTCTTTCGACTGGCGATGCTCAATTTTTTTTATCAATGTTGGTTTTTGAGGATTGATGTCAAAGTTTTAATTTTTATATAGACGCCATATTGGAAAGTTACGCCATTGAAAAGAGAATTTTTTTTAGCTTTACAATGATATAAAATAGTAATAATTTATTTTTATAATTAACAGAGAAATTAACAAAAAATGTTATTAATACTAAAATTTACAGTACAATATTTAAATTATAGACTTGGAGGACAATGGAAAGGGACAAACAGCGAAATCAAGTGGCCTGCTAGATCTCCAGATTTAACACCTTCAGATTTTTTTATGGGGATACTTAAAAAATAAACTTTTTATTCGGGAATATCAGAATGAAAATGAATTAAGAAATGCCACAGTAAGAATTATAAATCAAAGTAGGCCGAGAATGCTGAGAAAAGTTTTAGAAGGAACAGAACGAAGGGCGCAGAAGTGCGTAGAACGAAATGGTGGGTTAATAGAAAATTTATTGTAAAGTTTTTGTAAATTATTTTTGTATTTTTAACATTATTTGTTTATTAAATAGTTATTTTATTAAACAGCAGCCTTTGATTTACTTTTTTCAATTAAATTTTAGTATTAATATTTTTTGTTAATTTCTCTGTTAATTATAAAAACAAATTATTACTATTTTATATCATTGTAAAGCTAAAAAAATTCTCTTTTCAATGACGTAACTTTCCAATATAGCGTCCATATAAAAATTAAAACTTTGACATCAATCTTCGAAAACCAACATTGATAAAAAATTGAGCATCGCCAGTCGAAAGAACATAAAAAAATCGAAAAAAGTTGAAGAATTTTAAATAATTAGGGCTTCCCAATTCGTGGTAATATTAACAGTGGCGGATTTCCAAAGAATAATTGCCACGTTTAAATTCGCAAATACAAAAGGATGAATTTAAACAACCTGCCAAAAACTAAGAATTTAGGTAGTAATTTAATGAGAATATAATTCATGAGTCACATGACATGTTTTCCGCCAATCAACATTTAGAATCTCCCTAGTTACACGATGATAAAAAACAAAAAAAATATCACCTAATTTATATTCGTTACTAAGGGATTTGTTTTCTTTATTTAACATTGACAGTTAATTTTGAGTATAAAAATGTGCGATAATCGTTGGGCTGATATTAACAGTGATGCAAATAATAAGATAATTGTCAAATTAACCATGTTGTAATACAATATAATATAAGTTAGGTTAGCAGCGCATATAATGTGTCACAAAAATTCATTATATTCTCTCATTAAATATAAGCTCGTGATATAATTAATAATCGAAGATAATGCTCGTGAAACCGAAGCAGCACATTTCACTCACCCTTCGGACTCGTGAAATCTGCAATTCAGGTTCACTCGAGAGTATCATCGATGATAATCATCACTTATTATATTACGTATGAATATAAATGTTTCTTTAATTATATCCCTTTAGGATTTTTTTTAAATCGTTTGTAATTGTAATAAAGAAATGCTATTATGTATATGACTTCATTCATTCAAGAAATTTCATGTGCAATTATACTTAAATTTTATATTTATTCATAGATATTTACACCTATGTACTCGTATATAAGTGAATACTGCTTTAAAGCTTACAATTTTTCAGTTAAAATGGGGTTATGTTGAGATCTTAGTAATGCAATTGTAACAAAATTATGTTAAATTATTTACTCAGATAATGACATACATAAAAAATGCAAACACAACACAAATAATGACGTTGAACTTATCAAACAAGTATCTTATAAACCACACACAAGAATCCAACTGCACTACCGCCGCTGCAAATATGCGCGGAACTAAGTGTACTATGTTTGACCGCGAAATACAGCCAGTGGCGTCACCTTAGCTTCTTATACCATGGCGTACACTAAGTATTTCACCATATTTTGCAATAGTATAAGATGTTTCATCATTGTATTCAGTACCTTTCCACTTGATAAGGGAAGGTATAAAAATGTGACACTCATTTTTCATTGTACTTACCGTATGGAACTACGCAAGTTAATAAAGTTATAATTTACAAGTTCAAAGTAAAGACTTTTTAAAAACTCTTTTCCTCACCAACGAAACATAATTTACATTTATAATAAAAAACCAATATGTACAAAGTTATTTGTGGGAATCATGTCAAAAAAACCAAAATAATTTAATTATAATGAAATAAAAGTTGGAAATAATCCAGTTTATATCGCCGTTACAAATTTTAAATTCAGCATTCCAATGGGCCCGTCCAACTTTTTTTGAATTTTTTATATGTTATGAAGAATTTAAAAATAGAAATTCCGTATTTTTTGTTTTCTTGAAATTATGCTTAATAACGCCAAAAATAATTATTAAAGTTTTAGCGCGAAAGTTGTGACGTTAGTGTCACTCCGTCATAAGTAGAGAGAACCGACATACGTTACCATTAATAATGGTAATATAGGTAAGTAAAATTAATAATTTTTGCTCGTTTTCATAATCAGATTAATCATTCGCTTTAATTAATGTGACTTTAAAACTTTCTTTAATATAATTTTGCAGGTTATTATACTCTCCATGTGTCATTATTATACTTAAAATAGTATTTAAACTATTTTCTATTTATAATTAAATACAACAATGACAGTATTGATTACAATAATCAAAGCATAGTTCATAATAAAAAGTAATCCAACATTTACATTTCTATTTACTAAATGATTACAACAATGACAAGTATTAAGATTTCATTAATTAAAACATAAATTATAATTTTATTTATTTAATAAGTAAATTTTCTTTTGATCTTAATAAAAAGTTACTCGGATATATTAAATATGTGCGTTTTAGAGTATGTGTAAAGCCAATCGCGAATTTATGAGCAAAATATGCATGGTCCACTGTACAGTGACATTTTCACAAGGTAACTGGACGACTGTAATGACGCTGACGTCACAACAGGCGATCGTTTTACGCTAAAAACTTTAATTACATTATTATAGGTATAAAAATACAAAATATATAGCAATTTTTATTTCGTTTTCATTTATTAATATTCAAAATTCATATGCCATATGTAATTTTTAAAAATTCGATGACTTGGACGGGCCCATTGGGAGAATAAATATATGAAATTGACTAATGGAATCAATTATTTTGTACATTTCCTTTAGAAGATACGGCGAGTTATTTGGAAAAATAAATTGTAACATTAACTCAATACATATGAATAATTATTACAAATATGTTCAATTAAAAAATGTATAAAGAAATATTTAAATTTTCATATATATATATATATATATATATATATATATATATATATATATATATATATATATATATATATATATATATATATATATATATATATATATATATATATACGGTGTTAATTAAAAAGGGGGCCATAGGCGTTTAACATGGGATATCAATTTTTCCATGTGCAAAAGTTCCGAATTAATTTTAGACAAAAATGTTTCAAATAAAAGTTGTAGATAATTAAATTGTTCGCCTAAATCACTAAACAGATTTAATTTGAAATTCCATAAATATTGCGTATTTGTGGCGATAGCCATGGAATAAAAACAATGTTGTGGAGAAATGCATTTATTTTGAACTGTCAGAAATTCGATTTTCAAATAAAAATCACATGTAATTATATTTTATACCTAAGCCACTGAACATATTTTGTTTTTATAATGTAGATCTAAATCACTGCAGAGATTTTATTTAAATTTTATTTTGTAACCTGAAAAATCGAAATTTTGACATTTCGAACGATATGTATTTCTTTGTAATTTTGTTAAAATTCCATGGCTATGGCTACAAAAGAGCAATTTTTCTACAATTTCAAATTCGATTTTAAAATTTTAAATATGTGTAGTGATTTTGGCGTACAGTTTAATTATCTACAACTTTTATTTGAAACTTTATTGCTTAAAAGTAAACGGGAACTTTTGCGCAAGGAAAAACTGATATCCCATGTTAATCGCCTATGGCCCACTTTTTAATTAACACCCTGTATATATATATATATATATATATATATATATATATATATATATATATATATATATGCAGATACATTACACTGTATAGAAAACGTCACAAAATAATAATTTTCTGTATGAAATTTGCATAAAATGCATGCAATTTGCCGGAAGGTAATGTACAAGAAATAGAATATTTAATTTAGCAAGGAACTTTCTGTATGAAATTTGTACAAAATACATAGAACTGACGGAAGGTAATGTGCTGGCCACATCAGATTTTTTATTATTAAAAAAGCTGTCAATCTGATGCTGCAAGTCTTAGATGTTCGGAGAAACTACCTACACAGGAAAATAATTTAAATATGAATTAGAAATATTTTTACTGAAGTTTTTTTTAGAAAAGCCGGTTCATAATTGATTGATCCTCGTGTATTTCTGTTATTTTCAAGGACCCTACGGTAGAAACCTTGCACATTGCCCAGCAAAAGATCAAGCCGGCCTCCTTTCCATTTAATCAAAAGTAAATCAAAAGCGAAAAGTGGAAACATTGAAAAAGATAATATCTCACCATTTCTATTATAATTTTTGGTTAATATTTAAAAATTTATTTTATTTCGTCTGTGAAAAAAGTCCCATTCTCATTAAAATGGGTTCATAAAGTATGTAGGTATCTTTCAACTCTTTTTCCACGCCAGCAATGTGTGCCCATGAGGTGACGCCTGGTAAGCGCCCGCACGGTGCAAATATGTCATCATTACCGATATCTGTGTGCAAAGCAGATTGGCACACCCAACAATAAGTAATAAGCCGTGATGATATATTTATTTATTTATTTATAAAAGCATAAAGAAAGGTACATTTTTTATGCAAACGAATGAAAATATCAAATGCTATAGCAATTTTTTATTCACGCTTATATTGTAAACGAACTAGAGTAAAACCTACTGCTCGTATGGTCAAACGTCCTAGTCGTGAATTAAGAATATACTTCCAATATTCTAAAAAGGCGGCAATTTTCTTGGTGCCTACGGGCGGCAAAAAACTATGTATAAATATAATACGTAATAAAATTTATTTATGTAAAACTATTTAATAAAAATTAATTATTTCATATTACAGCAAGAAAACATTAAATATTAATATTTTACGTAAAAAAGGATAGTGATTCAAGTAAATATGATACGAAAAGATCACGGTAAAAGAACAATGTTCTCACTTCTCACACCGTGAACAAGAAACAATATATATATATATATATATATATATATATATATATATATATATATATATATATATATATATATATATATATATATATATATATATATATATATATATATATATATGTATATATATATATATATATATATATATATATATATATATATATATATATATTGTTTCTTGTCCACGGTGTGAGAAGTGAGAACATTGTTCTTTTACCGTGATCTTTTCGTATCATATTTACTTGAATCACTATCCTTTTTTACGTAAAATATTAATATTTAATGTTTTCTTGCTGTAATATGAAATAATTAATTTTTATTAAATAGTTTTACATAAATAAATTTTATTACGTATTATATTTATACATAGTTTTTTGCCGCCCGTAGGCACCAAGAAAATTGCCGCCTTTTTAGAATATTGGAAGTATATTCTTAATTCACGACTAGGACGTTTGACCATACGAGCAGTAGGTTTTACTCTAGTTCGTTTACAATATAAGCGTGAATAAAAAATTGCTATAGCATTTGATATTTTCATTCGTTTGCATAAAAAATGTACCTTTCTTTATGCTTTTATAAATAAATAAATAAATATATCATCACGGCTTATTACTTATTGTTGGGTGTGCCAATCTGCTTTGCACACAGATATCGGTAATGATGACATATTTGCACCGTGCGGGCGCTTACCAGGCGTCACCTCATGGGCACACATTGCTGGCGTGGAAAAAGAGTTGAAAGATACCTACATACTTTATGAACCCATTTTAATGAGAATGGGACTTTTTTCACAGACGAAATAAAATAAATTTTTAAATATTAACCAAAAATTATAATAGAAATGGTGAGATATTATCTTTTTCAATGTTTCCACTTTTCGCTTTTGATTTACTTTTGATTAAATGGAAAGGAGGCCGGCTTGATCTTTTGCTGGGCAATGTGCAAGGTTTCTACCGTAGGGTCCTTGAAAATAACAGAAATACACGAGGATCAATCAATTATGAACCGGCTTTTCTAAAAAAAACTTCAGTAAAAATATTTCTAATTCATATTTAAATTATTTTCCTGTGTAGGTAGTTTCTCCGAACATCTAAGACTTGCAGCATCAGATTGACAGCTTTTTTAATAATAAAAAATCTGATGTGGCCAGCACATTACCTTCCGTCAGTTCTATGTATTTTGTACAAATTTCATACAGAAAGTTCCTTGCTAAATTAAATATTCTATTTCTTGTACATTACCTTCCGGCAAATTGCATGCATTTTATGCAAATTTCATACAGAAAATTATTATTTTGTGACGTTTTCTATACAGTGTAATGTATCTGCAGAAATAAAAGATTTATTATTATTATTTCTTGTACATTACCTTAAAGCAGTTGTATGTATGTATTTTATACAAATTCCATACAGAAAGCAAAAGATCTTATATTTCCCGTAAAATTATAAGACAAACACACTATCTCAATTTCACTTGACACTGACATCTTTCAATCAGAATTTTCTTAATATAGTAGCTGTTTCCATAGCTATGGCTACTTTATGAAATTTACTTTGTTTATAATTTTTTAACTCTATATCCATTTAATATTAAGTATAAAATGCAGTCAAATCGTATAGAGAATAAAATATTCTTTAATATTTATAATAACATAAACTGTGAAAAAATTATATTTAACATAGTTTTTTCAAGAAAAACTGTTAAAATCTTCAAATAATAGTACTTCCGGTTGACAAATTGTAACCAAAATCTAATCAGCTCTTCATATGGATGTAACGAAGAAGTATACGAAAAAAGTATAATTTTTGTAACTGTAGTATTAGAGTTATCGCAGACGAAAATTTTGTTACACACACACACACATCCACACACACAAACATCCACACACACACACACACACACACACACACACACACACACACACACACACACACACACACACACACACACACACACACACACACACACACACACACACACACACACACACACACACACACACACACACACACACACACACCCATACAGACACCATCGTAAAAATAGTAAATTCGTATTCTAGGGACCCTAATACGTGCTTATTGATTAAAAACTCATCATCGAATTTTTTGACCAAAGACAATACCTTCCTTACCTAAAGGTGACGGAAGGTAAAAACTGATGTGGCCAGCACATTACCTCCCGTCAGTTCTATGTATTTTGTACAAATTTCATTCGGAAAGTTCCTTGTTAAATTAAATACATATTCTATTTCTTGTACATTACCTTCCGGCAGTTGCATGTATTTTATGCAAATTTCATACAGAAAATTATTATTTTGTGACGTTTTCTATATACAGTGTAATGTATCTGCAGAAATAAAAGATTTATTATTATTATTATTTCTTGTACATTACCTTAAAGCAGTTGTATGTATTTTATACAAATTCCATACAGAAAGCAAAAAATCCTATATTTCCAGTAAAATTATAAGACAGACACACTATGTCAATTTCACTTGACACTGACATGTTTCAATCAGAATTTTCTTAATATAGTAGCTGTTTCCACAGCTATGGCTACTTTATGAAATTTAATTTCTTTATAATTTTTTAACTCTATATCCATTTAATATTAAGTATAAAATGCAGTCAAATCGTATAGAGAATAAAATATTCTTTAATATTTATAATAACATCAAATGTGAAAAAATTATATTTAACATAGTTTTTTCAAGAAAAATTGTTAAAATCTTCAAATGATGGTACTTCCGGTTGTCCAATTCTAACCAAAATCTAATCAGCTCTTCACATGGATGTAACGAAGAGAAATACGAAAGAATTATAATTTTTAGAATTGTAGGATGGAAGTTATCGTAGACGAAAATTTTGTTACATACACACACACGGACACACATACATACACACACACACACACACACACACACACACACACACACACACACACACACACACACACACACACACACACACACACACACACACACACACACACACACACACACACACACACACACACACACACACACACACACACACACACACACACACACACACACACACACACACACACACACACACACACACACACACACACACACACACACACACACACACACACACACACACACACACACACACACACACACACACACACACACACACACACACACACACACACACACACACACACACACACACACACACACACACACACACACACACACACACACACACACACACACACACACACACACACACACACACACACACACACACACACACACACACACACACACACACACACACACACACACACACACACACACACACACATACAGACATCATCGTAAAAATTGTAAAATCGTGTTGTAGGGACCCTAAAACGTGCTTATTCATCAAAAACTCACCACCGAATTTTTTGACCAAAGACAATACCTTCCTTACCTAAAGGTGACGGAAGGTAAAAAAATTGTTGTGACTAGCACAATACTTCTTGCCATTTTCATTTTAGGAACATAAGATTTTGAGATTGAATGACCGCCAAGGCATTACGCTGCTTAGACATTTACAATGGACAGCAAATTAAGAAGGTTGTGAAAAATTTAAAACTAAAATATATAATTATTTGTTATTAGTCATTTTCATTATTGTAATCAATAATTTTATTGTTGTAATCAAATTTTTCTTTTTAATCTGAAAAGCTGTAAGATTACAATTTTAAAGAATACAAAAATATTGAACTAATTAGTAGTAAATAAATATGAATTGTTTACAAATCGCGGGGCCCTTTTCCTTTGAAGGCTGGGGCCTGGTGCGATTGCGTTGCACCATTCGCTCCTGCCTCAAGCCGGCCCTGAAAAGTATAAAACATGATTTCAATTATTTGGATATTTGTTGAAAATAGAGCACATATTCCATCACCTAAGTCCCTGAAAAGCACGATAATTACAAATTCACTAGAATAGTAAAAAGTGTTTAAAAAACCTTACTTTATATGAATTTACTATCAGAAAATGTTTCCGTCGCGCTTTCTGATCGGCGAATATTTATTAAAATTTACATTTCTGAAAAATTTGCCGCCTCCGAAAATTTTCCGCCGTAGGTACGTGCCTACTTTGTCTATGCGTAAATCCGCCACTGAATATTACATAAAATATGTTATTTATTCTATGTTTTTCATACATTTTAAGCATCCAAGACATGTAGCGCCATAGCGGGATCATGGAGAACTAAGTGTATTCCGTCTGACCGCTTTTGTTTTGTAGCACAGGAAACATAGAACATAGCGAGTGACATTACCTTAGCTTCTTATACCGTGGTATACGCATATATATATTTTGTATTTAGTTCATTTCAAACTATACTCCTAATAGCCAATAGGGCTGGGAAAAATAAAATATTTGATATTCGATATCATAATGCGTTGATAAAAAATCATTTAACAATAAATTCATCTTATTAATAAATATCGAAAGTTATCGATAAATATCGACACACATTACGATGGCAATTTTCACCACTATACATTTTTGCCGCGAATTGTTCCTCTTCCATGCGTACTTACCTTTTACTGTAAATCTGGCTATCCTTCATCGTCCTATTACTTACCATTCTGTCTAACTTTATTGTAACTTTGAATTTTTCAACTGCATGGCTTCTTTTGTATGTGTGCCTGTCTAATAAATTATGTATCTCTTTGTCGCTAAACTTATTTGTTGTATTGGTTATGCTTGTGTTCCAGTCTTCTTGTATTTCTATTCTTTAACATATCTTTATACTTATTTTGCTCCTTTAGAATTTTTCTGTGATATTTAGTATTCCTAAATATTTTATTCTTCTAGCGACCTTGTGTGAATTTGTCTACATTTTTTTTCACGTTTAAACTGTTAGGTTTGTTCACAAGTAGTGATGTGCCACTAAAAAATTTCCACAAGGAATTTCGTTTTTCCCGGGAAAATTCCCGGAAATTCCTGCAACTACGATTTGCAGGAAAAAATATCTTGACTTTTATCCCGGATTTTTGTTTGAAATTTTATTTTAGATCAATCAATCAATCAATCAATATAATTTATTCGTGCCAAAATGGCTTTGAAAATACATTTCAACTATGAATTTTATTTACATATTATTTATTGTAATAATTACGTTTTCTTCTTTCTAATATGCTTCTCATCCATTCTTCTCCTGTCCCTGCATCATCCAATATCTCGTTCATGCTTCTTTTTTCCTTTGATCCACCACACTCATACAATAAGTGCCACAATGATTCTTTCTCATTGTTGCAAATTCGGCAGTTTTGTTCCTTTTCTGTTTTCCATTTTTTATTACCATTTTCTTCATTACCTTCCTTCTTCATGTAAATATCGTGGTATATTAAGAGTTATTTTATTTTAGATAATATTATACCTTGACGCCTATTATTTTGCTTTGCATGTTTGTGACTTATTCCTGCCTGTTACCTACTCTGTCAATAAATATTTGATGCTATGAAATATTTGAAATTAATTGGGAAATTTAAAAAAAAATTCTTGGAATTTCCCTGGGAATTTCCGGGAATTTTTCTTCATCATTCAATTTCGGGAATTGACCCATCACTATTCACAAGTGCTACGTTTGTTGAACCTTTTAAATATTATTTTATTTATAAAAGGCACACTATTAGAAAGGATTATAGTTTTTTTGAGTAGTTTTAATTCACAATCTTTGGGTAATAATTTTCTCCACGTGGTGTTCTATTTTATATTTAGTTTTCTGTTGTGTGTGGTTCATATGAATGTTATTTTTTATTATATTTTGTTTTTGAATAATGTAGCGGAGTACCCGTTGTAGTTTTGGAACCAGTTTTGGTCGCATCATTGTGCGGATTTGTACGACATCGGGGGTGCATAATGAATTCCCAGTCCTGTGAATTTTGGTGGGTGTCTACGTGTTGTGTCACGAGCATCCTTTAGTGTTCTAGAAGTTATCGCTCTTCGGAGGATTTGCGACTCTACCGTCAGCGTCTTCATTGTTGGGGACACCTTCTTCCAGCGGCCTCGCTCCATTCACCATCAACATCGCCCTATAATTATGCATTCTTAGGAAAACGATATGCAACATTTTCAAAAAATTATTACTATATTTCAAGTAAGACCGGTTCAATGGCGGTGGCTCCTGTGAAATATCATTAAAATACATAAAATAATATACAAATTTATGAAGAAAATACCTGCATATATACACAAAATAATATTTAAGTAAGAAATTATAACTGCTTGTTTTAAATAAAATAATAAAGATAAATATACTCGATATTCTATGATTCAGATTTTATCCTTGAACTTATTTATTGTTATATATATATATATATATATATATATATATATATATATATATATATATATATATATATATATATATATATATATATATATATATATATACCGGGTGGTGAATTGATTTATGCAATATAGGAAATTCAATGCTATTTTTTTATTTGGCAATATTTCGTTTCCTATTTATTTTAAGGAAAAACGCTTCAAATAAAACTTGTAGATAAATGAATTCTGCATTCAAATCATTCATATTTTATTTTTACTTTTTCTAACGCGTAACATTGGGATTAATATTTTCATAAAATTGCTCATTTATAGAGATAGAGAAATGATTATTGATGTTACAGGCCGATCGTGATATACAACACTAATAAGTCTCTTACTTCAGCTTGGGAGTTTCCTCTATAAAACCATTTTATCCACTGAAGTTATTCTTGAATGTTTTACATATTGTTTGAAATTAATAGTATATTGTGTTATTGGCAGCAAAAGTGAAACTTTATGTGGTGAGCATGGTGGTTAGCATGACGAGTGAAGCGAGGCACACAAATACATTTTTACTCCAAATGACACATTATATTTTTTTTCCAAACGCACTGTTTTACTTCGTATTCGCTACTATGGATATTTATTTATTTATTAATTTTATTTGTACGCCGAAATTAGTGATTTCTATTCCGACGGCGTAGAAATTAAACGTTTTTACATTTGAAAAAACAAAATTACCATAAACAAAGTAATAAACTTTGTTTAACTTCCATATGGCTATCGCTATAAATGAGCAATTTTATGAAAATATTAATCCCAATTTTACGCGTTACAAAAAGTGTAAAATAAAATGTAATGAGTGATTTGGGTGCAGAATTCAATTATCTACAAGTGTTATTTGAAGTATTTTTCTCTAAAATAAATAGGAAACGAAATATCGCCATATGAAAAAATTAGCATTGAATTTTCTATATTGCATAATTTAATTCACCACCTGGTATATATGTATATATAGTGTGAACACTGAAAACCGTGACATAAGCATTTAACATGGGAAAATAGTTTTTTTCAAATATCATCTGTCCCGCAAGACTGTAGTGGGACTGTTTGCATGCTTAGAAAGATTATTTAATTTGGCATCGAAGAGTATCTAAATACTCCTAATTTAATGGCTTATTACTGAAATATTTGCAAAAGTATAATGTAATTTGACAGTTATTACTTATAATTTATTGAAAACAGTAATCATGGAAACGTATTCAGTAGTTGAATTGGTTAGAGCGCGGCACCGTAATAATTATTCACAATCCTGCTCGCGTTATATTTTTTATTTTGTAAAATGTGTTATTAAATAAGTTATAAAATTAAAATCTAAATTGTAAATCAAGTATTTTATAAAATAAATCTACGAGAAATAAAATAAAAAAATGACTGTAGGTACAAAGTACCTTAGAAAATTAAAATTAATAAAAAAAGTGAATTCTTAATTAATAAAAATATGAGGCGGGCAGGATTTGAACTCGTGAATAATTATTACGATGCCCCGATCTAACCAATTCAGCTACAAAATACGTTTCCTTGATTACTGTTTTTGATAAATTATAAGTAATAACTGTCAAACAGCATTATACTTTCAGAAAATTCCAATAATAAGCCATTTAATTATGAGTATTTAGATACTTTTCCATGCCATATTAAATATTCTTTCCAACCATATCAAAAACTCTCACTATAGTCTTGCGGGACAGATGATATTTGTAAAAAACTGTTTTCCCATGTTAAACGCCTATGTCACGGTTTTCAATGTTCACACTATATATATATATATATATATATATATATATATATATATATATATATATATATATATATATATATATATAAATTTGTTTTGTGATCATTAGCTACTAAATAAATAAATAGTATTATTTAATAATATTTTTTGTTTATTTTTCACTTACGAGAAGTTTTTAAGAAAATTTATTTAGATATATTTATTTAGTTTAACAAGAGAAAATAAAAAAGATATAGAAACAATATTTTGGTTTTAACACACAGACTTTATTTGACTTTGAATTTAGATAGCAAAAATTTGATGTGGCCAGCACATTGCCTTCCGTCAGTTCTATGTATTTTGTACAAATATCATACAGATAGTTCCTTGCAAAAGATTATATTTCTTGTACATTACCTTAAGGCAGTTGTATGTATTTTATACAAATTCCATACAGACAGTTTCTAGCAAAATCCTATATTTCCAGTAAAATTATAACACATACATCACCTTTGTGTTCAGGAACGACACTAGCAAGATTTTTAGTTTCTGCGTAAGTAGTCATTTTGATTTCTGAATTATTTATATTATTTATATCATGGATTGCAGAATTATTGAACCTGTTTGGTTGTAAAGTAATATTGTTTAATAAGATACTTAGTAATTCAAGTTCCTGATTTATATCAGATGACTGTGATTCGTTATCTGACATGTAATTGGCAAATTAGAAAGAAACAATGAGACTTACATACTTATTGTGAGTGTCTGTATTGTTGACATCTCCTTTGCTGCAAGGGGCTGATGACGTTCAGTTAACGGATACCTCAGTTTAGGTTGATCGCTGATCTCGATGGGTCGTATAATAGACCTCTGATGCAACCACTGTTTAGGTTGATCGCTGATTAAAGCGAAGGCTTATTAATATAGCTTTGCTTTTACGAAGGGTTCTTGCTTGTTAGACTTTGAGTTTCTTCTCAGCATTAGTTATTTGGTTCGATCACACTAAGCAACAATTGAAATTGTTGAATAAAGTGTTGTACAGATTTCCGGCGAATTTTTCGAGCACACTGACTTCTTTATTTATGATCCTACAGCGACTGCGCAAATTATATGATCATGACCGATATATAATAAAAAAAAACAATATTTTGATTTTAACACACAGACTTAATTTAGCAGTTATAACTTTGAATTTACATAGAAAAAATCTGATGTGGCCAGCACATTACCTTCCGTCAGTTCTATGTATTTTGTATAAATGTCATATAAAAGTTCCTTACAAAAGATTATGTTTCTTGTACATTACCTTAAGGCAGTTGTATGTATTTTATACAAATTGTAGCAAAAATCCTATTTTTCCAATAAAATTATAATACAAACATACTGACAACTGCACTTAACACTGACATCTTTCAATCAGAATTTTCTTAATATAGCAGCTGTTTCCAGAGTTATAGCATAGCAGGCATATCCCGTCCCTAATATTGATACATTGTTAGACAAAATTGGCAACCCAAATTTTTTACAGTTCTGGATTTACATTAGGGATTTCATCAAATTCCGTTAGAAAAAGACGATATAGAAAAAACTGCTTTTAGCACCCCATCAGGTCAATACGAATTTGTCAGAATGCCGTTTGGGCTTATTAATGCACCAGCGACATTCCAAAGAATGATAAATGAAGTTTTAGGAGATTTAATTAATAGAATTTGTCTTGTTTATATGGACGACACCGTAATTCTTAGCAATACGGAAGAAGAACATTTACAAAATTTAAAACTTGTTTTCGAAAAACTAAAAAACGCCAATTTACAAATACAAATTGATAAGAGTGAATTCATGAAAACAGAAATAGAATATTTAGGATTTATTATATCAGAACGAGGTCTTAAAACTAATCTCAAAAAAATTGAAGCAATTAATAAAATTCTGCATCTAAATCAATAAACAGAATTACTTTTACATGCTTTGTAACGACACAAATTAAATAAGAAAATATTGAAAATTACGTTGAAAATATCAAATAGCCATGGAATTGAAACAAAAATAGAAACAAATAAATAGATAAATTAAATTCATACAAAAATCTCCATACCTATTATTACGACAATTGTACATTTCAATGAAATATTTATTTTTTATAGGATTTTTATTGAAAATCTTTTTAAATTGGAAATAATTCATGTAAACATTAAGACCTATCTACTACAATTTAAATTTCAAACAGTAATTCTCTGAATAAAATAATCAGTACAATTTATTATTATAACAAATATTCGAATAATCCTCCGTTTTCAGCCAAGCAATAACCAAGTCTATTGTAGAATGAATTTCTTACATTAGCGAGCTGCCTATTTGTGATTAAGGCGCTCTCCTCCATGATAGCTTCTCTCAATGAATTAATATTTGGGTGGCGCTGCTTATAAATTTTACATTTAAGATGACCCCATAAAAAAAAGTCGCAAGGTGCTAAATCAGGAGATCTGGCTGGCCAATTTAAAGTTCCACCACAACCAATCCAGCGATTTGGAAATGCTTGGTTTAAATAATCTCTAACACTTACTCCGAAATGAGCTGGGCAGCCATCTTGTTGAAACCAAACCTCCTGATTTTCGCACGCTACGCTGTCTAATGCAGGGCCGATCTCATTAATCAAGAGTTCTAAGTATGTTTCAGAATTTAAGTTGCCAACGATCTCAAATGGTCCAATAATATTGCTATTAAAAATGCCTGCCCAAATATTAATTTTTTGAGGATATTGCGTTCTGGTGGTAACATTTAATCTTGGATTTTTTAGAGCCCAGTGCCTATCATTTTGAACGTTTGGTTCATTGTTTAATGTAAAAGTACACTCATCGGTAAAGCAAATAGATGGAAGAAAATCACGATCCCGATTTGCTCGTTCTTGCATATCTTCACAAAAAACTCGCCTACTTTCTTCATCAATGGGCGAAATGTCTTGATGGCATTGCATCTTATAAGGGTGGTATTTATGTTTTTTAAGAATGCGCAATACAGTAGAATGAGCAATCTCACATTCCTGCGCTATTATTCTTGAACTTAATTTAGGATTAAAATTTATTAATTCCAGAACTCTTTGTTCGTTTTCTAAATTAATGCGATTATTTTTATTTCCTATAAATAAAGATATGATTTGTTTGTAAATCTCTTAAAAAATATTCAAATTTAAATTTACCTGTACTATTTTCCGCCGCAACACTTGCCGTGGATTCAAATTTTTGAACATACGCGCGTATTGTTGTAGCGCTTGGAATTGGCCTATTTGGAAATTTCACGGCGAATAAATCTCTAACTATACGTAAACAATTTCCACTATAAAAAGTTTTTATTATAAAAACCCTTTCTTCGTTAGAATAAACTGAATTCATTTTGATATTTTACCGTCAAATTAGTTATTTATCTGTCAAACGTCAGACATTTATTTGTTTCTATTTTTGTTTCAATTCTATGGCTATTTGATATTTTCAACGTAATTTTCAATATTTTCTTATTTAATTTCTGTCGTTACAAAGCATGTAAAAGTAATTCTGTTTATTGATTTAGATGCAGAATTTTATGCTCTACAACATTTATTTGAAGCATTTTTGTCTAAAATAATTTGGGGAGCAATGCGCACGAAAAAACTGTTTTTCTCATATGAATCGCCTATGTACACAGGTATGATGTTCCACCCGGTATATATATATAATATTAATAATAATAATAATAATAATAATAATAATAATAATAATAATAATAATAATAATAATAGTAAACAAAATAAATGAACATGAACAAAGTAAATACTAAAATGTAAACGCCTTGACTTGCCAGATCATTTACAACCGCATCAGTTACACTATGTTTGACGTATATATGTACGTTTTTTTTTTGTGTATTTGTCAAATTCTATAGCAGTCTGGACCGCCTCCTTGTGCATGCCCGTGGATTACTTCCTTAGAAACACGACTGATAATTTTTCGGTCGGTAAATTTGAAAATGAAATGAAGTATTAAAATTGACATATGTATAAAATGTGCAAGGATTATTTTTTGGGTTATAAATGAAATAAATTTTGTACTAAGTAATTATTGTCCACAAAAAGAAAGAAAAAAATGATGATACTAAATTTGGGGCGAAACTTCTACTCGTACACCTCTACAAAGTAAGGTAGATGAGGAAAGATTATATAATGTTTTTCCATAAATATTAATTATTTTTTTTCGTAAAATACAGTTCACACATCAGAAACATGCCATTTGATTTTCATTGACAAAAAAATATGAAATATTTATGTAATTCTTATTCTGCTACTATGGATCGTATCGTATTGTCTCTATGAAAATACATATATGAGTTCACATAATTCCAGATTTAACATTGCCTCTACGTACAAACATAATGTATATTCCGTATCATTTACCACAAGACAATAACAATAAACAAACAAAATATTTGCAAAGCATTAAATTGCATCCGTACATGTATGTACTCGTATAGTAAACACTACCGCTGTTCACTAACACATACTGCTTTCAAACAATTCAGAATCAGTTTGCAATAATAACATCATTGTTTTATTGTCTCCGTCAAAACAAACAAAATAGCAAGCACATTTAGTATGCCAGCACCAATTGTTGCACAAGAAATTCTGAAATTCACGGTGCATTCACAAACGGAAATACGAAAAGGCGGAGCTATAAATAATTGGAAACTTGTTTGAGCTCTGACGTCAGAAATGTGCAAACAATGACGAAATACGAATACACTGAATCTTCCGCATTGTTTGTCTAGTTCACTGATTGCTTTATTCGTTTCTTTCAAATGAAAATAGGTTTATTCAGGTAGATTTGTTAATTTTTTTTCGACGCATTGAGTTTTACTTTGGAACAAAAAGTTTATATTGAACTCCAGTAGCAAAGTGAGTCAATAAAAACAGATTGAATAGTTTGTAGAAGTCGTATAACTGCAAGTTGAATTAAATTTTTTATTTGATGTTGATATCTAGGGTTTTTTATTGCAAATTATTTCACAGCGGTTATTACTGATTTTCTTTGTTTTCAGCAAGAGTTCATGTAATTCGAGTATACGCAACAATTTTGTTTTGAAATATACATATTGTTACGTTTATTTATTTGGGTGAAATATAAATATTAGAAGAATATTAATAATTAAAATAAAAGTTAAACAATAAATAAATAATAAAAAATAATAAACATAAGGAACACGATAAATAAAAAATGTAAACTCTAATTAAAGACTAGGAATATTATTAAATACTTAAACACTAATATTATTTATTTACACGATATTTATTGCACTATTTATTTATCTATTTAGCTTTGGGGCGAATAAAGCGTAATTTTTAAAAATTTTGTCCTTTAAAGAAGATAAGGTTTATCCACATAGGGGAACTGATCAAAATTCATTACTTGTACGTCATTCTATAGCTTCTTTAACAGCCAGAAGAGACGCATATGCCGCTAGGTTTGCATGGACGCTGCTCCACAACAAAATTGAAGCGCCGCAACTATTACCCTGTATTCCACTTCATGTTCTACGTCCAGGGTCCAGACATCAGAGAACGTTCCACCTGTTAATCTCACACACGGATATTTTGCATCGCTCGCCAGTTTTTATTATGTGTAATAATGCTGAGCTAATGTATGATGATATTTTTTTCGTAAATGGATACCAATTTAGTTTTTTTGTGTTAACCTATATATATATATATATATATATATATATATATATATATATATATATATATATATATATATATATATATATATATATATATTTGTCTTGTAACTGAATAACTGGACAATAAATTATTTTTTATTATTATATATTTACTATATTTATGTATATCTATCATTAAGTATTTATTGCACAATGCATGTAGACTCGACTGAATAGGCTGGACTGCATTAAATGCCTGGACTATACTGACTGCCTCGCATACAGCCGCGTCGCTTTCAAATAGCTCTCCATTATTCAAGAATATTTCCAGCAACGTTCGAGAATAATGACATGACAAAAAGTCAGGCGAGCGCGAGTAATTAACTAATCGCGAAGTGTGTTTACACAGCTGCACGCTCGGTAATTACGCTCCCGATAGACCTAGACCCGTCCGAGCAGTGGCGTCGGTCGCGTACTCGTTACACATAGTGGTGTCGGTCGCGCGTAAGCTGCAATATTTTTCAATTAATTGTATGAATCTACTTATATTATATTCTCTTTTGTTCATTTATGTGCTTTTGGGTATTCATTCAGGAGGCTAAAACAAGTCGAAAATTAAGAGGACAAATGTTTTCATACAATAAATACATTTAATTACCTACAATAATGAAAATTACTAATAAATGTAATGAATTTAAAATATTATTACTATATGTTTTTATTTAAATCTGGGTATATGTACAGCGTGGAACATATTCGAGTTCCTTATATGGCAAGCACCGTCAATCTTACGGCAACTCCACCCTTGGCATTCACAAAAATAATAAATTCATTTTATATTAATTTTAATAAAGAAAGAATACATGACTCTTCTTTATGTATTATTGCTCATTTCATTTTACAAAACAAATATCATTTACATAATAATAATAATAATTTATATAAACCACTTTTTGTACATGAAATACAATTATGGCACGTTAGTTTAAAATACAGATATATGCATATACACGTTATATAGATTTAATTGGGGGGGGGGGGTATCCATATATTCTTGAAAAGTGTGAAAACTATTTGTTATTAGGTTGTTACGGACAACATTTTTAAATTTAGGCTTGGAAAGTGCCTTAACATGATGAAGTAAAATATTATAGAATTTTAGTTATTTAATCTTAATAAATTTGCTGTTCTAGTGTTATGGCTGTGTACATCACTGTTCCTTAGATATTTATCTTGGTTCGTGTGAATTTCAAGTTATGTTGCGTAAATATATAGACAAGGCAAAGCTATTATCCACATAGTGTCTATAAATAAAAGCAACAAGTTAATTAGAGTATTTCATCTCGCATTCATCTGAAATGGGATTTAGTAGTATCTTTATGATGCAAATATGGCGTTAGCCACAATTTGCTCTTCACATCAAGCGGAGTGCACGCTCCGCTAGCCAATGCAGCTACTGCAACGCCTATAGCAGACAAGCCGCATAAGTGGTAAGTAGTTTCTGGCCGGCGAACTCCTATGTTCGGCAGAACACTGAAGAATATTGATGATGCTCGTTAGTGCAACAGTGGTGCCTCTTCACAATAGCTATCCTTCCTAATTTCCAATGACGGCTCGTTGCATGACGATATGAAGCCTGTGCCTCCTCTGAAAATAAAAAAAAATATTTTGTCATTTCTACATCGCACTAAATTTAAAACGACTAAACTAGGATTATAATAAATAAAAAAATAAATATATCATCACAGTATATTATGCATTGAATGCTGTGCCAATCTGTTTTATCACAGACATCGGTAAAGATGATGACATTTGTAAGGTGCGCGCGTATACCAGGCGTCACCTCACGGGCACTCATTGCTAGCGTGAAGAGTGTACTACAAGAGTTAATTTGCTGTCTTTTACAATTCCAAATAATTTTTGCATCAGTCGGGGTCGGACCCGGGTTCTCAAATTCGTAACAACACTCTGACACACGGCCATGACTGCGTAAGACCCCATAAATTAGTATATATATATATATATATATATATATATATATATATATATATATATATATATATATATATATATATATCGTAATACCATAGCGTTACTATGATTTAACAGAACCAAAAAAATACTGTAAAGGTGTCCTCAACGGCCGCCGGCCGTTAAGATTTATAACGGGTGCAATACAGTATCGTAAAAGTTGTTGTAACGGAAATTTATAAACAGCAAAAATATTTGTCAATATGATATTACAGCAGGACGGTGCCCGTATCATACGCCAAAAACCGTTAAAACCTGGACTGAAAATCATAATATTCCTACTCTAAATATAGATTTCAAGTAGTCCGGATTTGTCGCCAATTGAGTCCCTTTGGCATAAAATGGAAAAGAAAGAGCGCAAGAGTCCGGCACGCACAATAAACGAATTAAAAGTCAAATTGCAACAAATTTGGGATAATATTGAACCTGATGAGTGTGCAAAGTTTGATGATACAATGCCTAACAAAATTAAAGCCGTTACTGTCAATGAAAAAAGCGCAACGCAATAGTGGACGAACTATTTCGATTCGTGCGTTAAAGTTAATTTAATTTAGTTTAAAACCTAATAGTTATCGAAACTATTTTATTTTTGTAATTTAAGCTGAAATTTTATATTTTACGGTAATATAATTTTTGTAAGAATAAAATATTCAACTCGCGATCGGTATCGCCTCCTATAATTACGCGATCGGTAACGCGTTAGATTTTATCTAACGTAGCGATTTTTATATTTATTCATCTTATTATGTAAAAATTATTAATGCTGACATTGGCAGGTATTAATTAGATCGATTTTAAATATAAATAAAATAGTACTTCATATTTTCATACTTTTATATTATTATTTGAAAATGTCAACTAAAAATTTAAGCATCCCGTGCACGTCAAAGTGATTTTGGCAGTATGTTCATTGAATATTGACTTTGTACATTCATTACAAGAGTTTTTTATAAACCGATTTTTCTTTTTCGGACAATAAGAACACCGTGATTTAGCTTCCACCTGACATGGTTCTGTTTCTGCAACTCTCTCGCTTTTTTGATCCAAAGTATTTTTTATTTTCTGCTTTAGAGTAATAGACAAAGAACTAATCGTAGATCGTCGTATAAGATGTGGTGTCACAAGTTGTTTAGCTAGATCCTTCAAATACAACCTTCGCTCGATCTTCTGATCTGTGTTCCCAAAAAAATTATTTGAGAATTAATACCGGCAAAATTCAGTAAACCCACTAAGGTCAGGCGATGGTTTTTCAGCAGAACATTTGCCAAAGGAAACGAAGTAAAATAAATATCAGTGATTAAATTTCTTCCAGTACCACTGCAATTTTATATAAGGCGCGTTACGATACTGTGCGCATCTTTTTTTAGTTCATTTGGGCCGTCGGGCTGTCTTGCGGCATATATATTTCAATACTATGAGTATAAAACATTCTAGCATCTGAGACAGCATAAATCTTGATGCCATATTTGGCAGGTTTGTCGGGTATATACTGCCTAAACAAACTTCTCTAGCATTTCATCAATTGTTACGTAGGAACCACCATTGTAATTCTTTATACATTTTTCGGTAAATTCATCAAGTATATGCTGCACAGCAGCTAAATTGTTTATTTTGGATCTCTCAGCATGCGTAGCCTTGTTGTCAAATCTAATATTTTGGACCAGAGCGTGAAAACGACGTTCTGACATAGTTGCTATAAAAAGTTCTGGAGCCGTTCCATCTGTTGCCTACAGTTCGGAGGTATTTAGGTGATGAGCTCTTTTTATATCTGCTAGATATAAAATGCCCAAAAAAGCACCAATCTCCCGAAAATCGGTTGACAAATTATGCGTCTCGCTTCCAGCAAGCCTTTTTCTAGAAAATTGCATGTTTGTACAGTCTGTGATATGAGCAATCATTTCGTCGGAAAAGAAAAGGTTCCAGCAGTTCAGAGCAGTCTTTGCATTTTTAGTTATTGGTTTTACTCCTGGTAATTGTGTTACTATATTATGACATGCAGTTTTACCTTGTTGCTTAGTTGATTTATGAACTAACCATGTAGTACCGTCTTTATCAGTATGTAAAGGACTTATTCTAATCCCTATTTCCATTTGGAGAATTTGGGGAGTATTATCCGAACTTGATTGCTCCGTATCGGTGTTATTAATACTGTGATCTTATTAAGCGTCTTCATCTGATGAACGACATTTTTCTGTTTCACGTAATATATGTGGCTGATCATCACCTTCTTCTGACAAAGCTTCCTCCCAAAGAGCTTGCAAATGTTTATATTCCTGTTCGTATGACATCACAATACTATAATTAAGCAATGTTGTCAAAAAATAAAGTTTTCAATGTAAAAATAGTAGCTAACTTACAACTGCACGATAGGTACCGCGTTATATTTTGTCTAACATGTTGACACGACTTGGAACAAATATGCACTGATCAGGTACGCTGAAATTTTTAAATAACTAGGATAGTGGGGATCACAGAGATTCTTAGGCAGGCATAGCAGGACGGCCAGAGATGAGAAGGCTAACTGTTTTAACAAAATATGGATAAATATAAAAATGTTAAAAAAAATTAACACCGATACCAATCCCGGCTTAATGAGTTTTTGTAATAAAATGAAATGTAATTATGGTAAAATATTGTGCCGGTCCAGCTAATATGATTTTGGGCTCGTACAAGAGAATATACGAAGTAAAAAGCAAAAATTAAAAAAAGATTAGAAACGCCAATAAAAATAAAAAACCAAAAACAAATAAGCTTTGAAAATCATTGGTGAAAACAAAGAAATATATAATATATGGCTTAAATATGAGTACCTGTGGCTAGACCATATCGTATTGACTACATTTATGTTAGTATATTATTTAAATAAAAGAAATAAGTTATTCTACCGTATTTTTTTAATTTTTCTTGATAATGGATAAAAATGTATTAGTTAAAAAGTAATAGAATTCACGACATGAATTTTTGATTGGCCCACAATAGATGTGACGTCACATACCCGCTGTTGGTTATACTTCTTAGACAGTTAATTCTAGGGGTATATGCATGTCTGCATTAGAGATACGTTAAAAATCAAAGGTTGAAAATAGATTTATATGATGAAACTATATGAAAATTTTGTTAGTATGTTGCTAGTGTTTTTAGCAAACAACGAATAATAACGAGTTTATCCGAAATTTCACAATAATAATCGATTAGCTGGTCTAGGGCGTGAAAACATAGCTACTTATTGGAAGCCAAAGAGTTAAATGGATCAATTGCAACGGATCATATAAGACGAAATTCCCGGAATTGTTTTAATTTTTATTCGTTTTCTATTATTAGTTAATATTCATTATACTCGTAAGTTGACGATATTGAAACTATAATAATAATAAATTGCAGTTCCTGCAATTTATCTATTTACCCTTTTTGGACCACGCGATCTCGGTTCCGAACTCCAGAGTCCGGAGTTTCATCTGTTCCCGGAGCGCTGAAGAAATCGCCCCAGCTCCGCTATCGATCTCGGTGCATAATTTACATTAATTGTGTACTCAAATCAGGTTGAATCGTTTATCATGCTAAGTAGACATTGTGGTGTTGTTATACTTAGTGTAAAGTTTACAGCGGCTTGCACGAAAAATTAATGGGGTTATTCTTCCGAAAGGAAATTATAAATTTTGCAACTCAAGAGAAGAATTGTGGGGAAAATGATAGCATTAAGTAGCGGATTTTAAAAAAAATTTAAGTACCAAAATAAATATTCTTATGTCTAAATAAGTGCAGTGCGAAAATAAAATACAAAATACAAGTTAATGTACCTAATACTCATAAAATAGGTCGCATTTGCAACTTCAGAAGACAGGTAGAATGTTTGAATCCAATAAAGAAACGCATAATAATATTTTAATGTATTAGCGTTTCAAGAAAAAAACTAATATTTTTCTTTTTCTACCGACATTGGCCTGATATTTTTAATGCAATATTTTAATTTTTGCCCAAAAATAATAATTACATGAATGAAACTGACAAAAATATCATAATATTTTAACATGTATATACTACCAGGCGAGAGTACTCTTGCATCTCGACGAGAACGAGAGCGAGAATACGATTTAAAATTCGACACAAGATCGATATTACAACTGCTAGATGCTAAATATCTCGTAAGACTCTTTGTTTGCATGCATGATTTGAACGTAATCAGGACCGCCGCTGACTTGTTACGCGCCCTTTGCAAGAATGGTATGAGCGATAATGATTCAATTTATGTATATTGTGACAAAACTGCATTTCAGTCACTCGAATTTTGTGAAACTTATTCCCTCTTTGGGTTTGAAATTTTTATTGTAGTTTTATGACTTCCCGTACACTATAATTACTCCTCAAAATCTTTGAAAATATTGTCTAAAGTGATTGCGGCCCTCAAAAATTTTCTTTTTGATACGGTTGTGTTCAACAGGTATGTTACGGTTACTATTTGATTTATTTATTTATTTTTCTCCGAATTTGTAGTGATTTACCGTTTTTGAGTCGTATTTTTTTTGTCTCAGGTGTCTCGATGTATGGCCAGGGTCTTCTAGCAATTGATGCCAAAGTTGGAATTCGGAAGCCTGACTCCGTTGGAGACACATCTTTGGGTGATTTTGTGCCATTATTTTTCCAAATTTTCGGTACTCCTTAGTGTGAGAAGTCAATAGACTATTTTGATTATCTTTTGGGGTGAGTTCTACACTAATTTAAGTTATTAATCGTTTTTTTTTTAGTTATATTTCCCATTTTTGTGTCAATGACACCGTTCCGCGTGTTCGGCTCACTTTAAAAGTTGTTTTGTTTTCACTCTTTATGAGTACTTTTCACACGTTTCGGTCGAATATCATTATAATATTTCCATTTAACTCCCACAATTTTGTGAGATTTCCACTTATTTGTAGTTCCGTATAATTATCCGGTGGTTGGCAAGCTAATAATATGCATATATCCATCAAAAATATTTAATATTATTATATTTTTCATTCATTATTTTCTTTACAAACTGTCTGAATCTGACGTCCTAATTCTTAATATTGTACACACGGCACGAGAGAGAGTACACAAGGTCGCAAAATTGTGGCGTCATTTGAAATTATTTCTGTAGTACTAGAAACTTATGTAACATGAAATATTTATTTAATTAGTTTTAAGTGTACTTTTAGAGAAAAATTAAATTGGAGAATGTGTTATGACCACATTGCTATTTCGAACTCACTCCCTACCCCCCGTTACTCTTACAGCTAGTCACCACTTTTGTCTGTCAAAAGTAAGCAAACCTTTTGTCACAACAATATTCTCGTACGGTTTTCTTTTCATGAAAATACTTCATAGATTTTATTTATTTATTTATTTAGCGTATTGCTTGTTTGTTTACATCACATACCCATTATGTATTCTACATAGATATACATCACACATTAATACTCAGATATATCGTAAAAATTATAAAGTTAGAAAAATTGGTTCAGCTGTTACAACAATTCAAATTTATATTTTATTTTAAAAACATTCTTACAAATGTAGCGTATCTATAATACTTCATACATTTTCACTGTGTTTGCTGGAGAATGGTATATTTCAAAGTTGTTACACATATTTAAAGTTGAAAATGTGCCACAGAGAAGACGTGAAAATTTCGGACATAAACGTAAAGTGGAAACGACGGAACTGATTGAACCGGGTCTTTAAATATGTTTACGTGTACAATATCTTTATTTCTTTATGATGAAATCCCTTCAGACGAAAAATGTGTAAGGTAATACATTATGAAAACTGTTCGTTAATACTGAATTTGACTTGAATGTGGAATGACTGTGACAGTGTTAGATTTGGATTTGAAAGAACATAGTACAATAACTATTTGTATCACTAGTCCTGAAACTGCACTTTTGCGAGTATAAAGGTACATTCATAAATAAAAATTAGGTTTAGATTTATACTTTAGATTTAAAGACCTTGGCCGCATATTATGTTCTGACTCCATTTACAATTCAAAATTTAGTGTCTCTAAATCGAAATCATAAACCTAAACATTGCAAGGTCCAAACTTTAGCTTTATGATTTAGTTTGACGTCACAAACTTCACCAATGAGAACGAGTCTTAAACGATATAGAAATATACATTCATCCTTATTTAGTATTCACTTGGTAGATTCGGCCTTACTTGCTGAAATATAACCAATAATGCCAAGCGAATGACAGGTACACGGCGCACGGGTTATTATGTATTGCTCTACCGATATTTTAATGTTGTTTTTGAAGCATTCACATACATGTCAGTACAATCAAAACTAAATTAGAGTTACATTAAACTTGCATTTATGAATGACTTACTTAAATCTAAACAAAAACCATATACTTAATTTTCATTTGTGAATGCACCTTAAGTACCTATATTCTCATAAGCCGAGCGTGTAAAAATGTCTTCAAATTTGTAAATATTTTGCTAATTCTTGTATTAAAATAGTCATAAATATCTGTAGATCTGTTAAAAAATTACAATATCTATTTTTGTTGATTAATATAAAAATATACATAAGTGTGGTAACTTTAGTTGCGATTTTTTTCATTATTTTTTACAGATCTGTAAGACTTACAGATTTGTTCAGAATACGGCCATTAATTTCTACCAATCCGAAAATTATGAAAACTTGCATGCTTTTCTACTAAAATGAGAACAGGGACAGATTTACAACCTCGTCTTAGTTACGTAGGTATTTGACTTATTGAAATATTTTTATAGTATTCTTCACGTAAGAATGGCATTGCATAATAATATTTCATTTACAGGTAGTTCAAATAAATTGCTCTATAACACCTACTAGGAATAGTATATTGTCTTATTAGGAGTAAAATTGATACTTTGTGTGACGAGTATGGAAGTTTGCATGCGAGGCACACAAAAACACTTTTATTCCGAATGACAATCGCACTACTTTTCTTTTATTCGCTAATTCTATGTAGTATATATATATATATATATATATATATATATATATATATATATATATATATATATATATATATATATATATATATAAATGAAACTTCTACCTTGTGAATAAAGTCACAAAAATGCCATTTGTACAACGTTTGAAAAAAAAAACTATATTTTTATGCATCAAGAAACGCACATGCAAACAAGCCCATTATTCTAGTCCTTTTCGGTAGTTTTTTTTTATGGTATTACTGATAAATCACGGACGTAAATCAACACAGGATACAAAAATGCTAAAATACACGCCAATGTATACAAACAATGTTGACAGATCCAAATTATGGTCTGAACAGAGTTGCGACATACGTTATCTTATGAACAGATTCTACAACCTAAGTAACAAAAAGAAACCACTTCAATTACGTATGTGAGGAATCATACACTTTATTGTGCCATGCTATTATTGATACTTTGTGTGACGAGTATGGAAGTTTGCATGCGAGGCACACAAAGACACTTTTATTCCGAATGACAAACGCACTACTTTTCTTTTATTCGCTAATTCTATGTAGTATATATATATATATAAATGAAACTTCTACCTTGTGAATAAAGTCACAAAAATGCCATTTGTACAACGTTTGAAAAAAAAACTATATTTTTATGCATCAAGAAACGCACATGCAAACAAGCCCATTATTCTAGTCCTTTTCGGTAGTTTTTTTTTATGGTATTACTGATAAATCACGGACGTAAATCAACACAGGATACAAAAATGCTAAAATACACGCCAATGTATACAAACAATGTTGACAGATCCAAATTATGTTCTAAACAGAGTTGCGACATACGTTATCTTATGAACAGATTCTACAACCTAAGTAACAAAAAGAAACCACTTCAATTACGTATGTTAGGAATCATACACTTTATTGCGCCATGCTATTCTTACGTGCAGAATACTATAATTGTTATTTACGTGATGAGTCTGAAAAATGTCGCGGACACACCAATTTTGAGAGTTGTTCGCAAACTGTTGGCGAACAAGTATCGAGGTAGATGAGTACTAGAGATCGCGACTAGCTGTATGAAGTTCGCTACATGTGCGATAAGAAGAAAGAAATTGTTTGCGAGTAGATAGCGATCAGCATTTCCAGTATGAACGTGCGCAATTAGGTTTTGTCGAGGGGTGATTCACTAGTAAAAATTATGTACACCTGATTTCATATTACGTAATGTTATGCAATTCGTAATTACATTACTAATTTACACATATTACTTATATAACACTTTTGATTACATACTATTACATATTTTCGAAATATTACAATGACTACGGATGATTCTTAAATTTTAATATAGTTCATTTCATGTAAGAAAATAGCATTAATTTAAATAGGAAAATAAATACTACACTCTAATTGGATCTGATCAAAAAACGAAGAAAAAAAATATTACTTCTCAGCTGTCACTGACAAGTAACATCATTCAATAAAATTGACAAAATTAAGCGACATTTAACCATGCTTATGATTTTGACTGTATATTTAGGTACGATAAATTTTTGTAAATAAAAGTATTTAGTATTGACAGATTGGCACACCCAGCAATGGGTAATAAGCCGTGATGATATATTTATTTATTTATTTTTAGTATTGACAAAGTTTGGTTTCATGAATTTAAATAATAGGTATATTAAATGCATGTAAATACGATCGGCTCTCAAGCGCAATTTTACAAGATTACTTTCAAATAATGTAATGTAATTTTTATTTCAATATCTTTATTGATAAAAATCTATTGCCTCTCGCCATTTCCATTTTATGTTGCATATATATATATATATATATATATATATATATATATATATATATATATATATATATATATATATATATATATATATATATATATATATATATATTGTATTTAACATTTCTTTATTTCGATGAATTCTTTTACTCTTCAAAATGTTCGAGATTAGTTGACGGGATGGGTGGTATATTTGAACGGTATATGTAAAGGAATAATGCAATAAGAAATATGAATTATTGTACTTTCTAGAAAAAGCCTTCAGTAATGTCAGTTAAACTTTTTCGTCAAACGTCATAGGTTAAGTTTTAAAACCTAGATCGCACTAGCATCCAATAGGTATATAAGGTGTTTTTTTAATCAGTGGTTTCATACGGTTACGTAGTAACCGAATTTAATTGCGCATGCACACACCCACACATGGGTATACGCACTCAAAAACAGAAGCGCGCGCACACACTCTCGCACGTACGCATGCAGATGCACGCGCGTACAAAACGTAAAAATCGGATTCTTGTGACCTTTGAAATGTGCTTAATCACTAAAGTTTGAATATTCGATTTTTAGCATGATTCCAATACCTTTTTATGAGGAGCGTGCTCCTTAAATGCCTTTTTATTATAAAAGAGCGGGCCATTGCATTTAATACTCAATATTAAAATTATTACGAGATTACAAATGATTACTTACTTACATAATTGATTACGTTTGGTTGTACACCTTATTACACTAGTGAAACACCCCTCGGGTTTTGTGATTTGTTTATTATTCATTTAGTACAATAGAGTGGAGCGAAGAAAATATCGTAAATTTAATATCGTCTTCATTAAAATTAATTTATTATTTATTTAAATAAATTGCCCTCCATCATCTACTTTTTTCTGAGTTTTTTTTCTCAATCAATTTAATAATCTAGCACAGGCAATTTTAACATTATCTTTTTTATTTATTTATTCAAAATGCGAACTTATCTCGAACTATACGGCGAATATAACTTTATAATTCAAATATTCAGATTTTTACCAATTCGACTATACTTCTCAAAACATTTGAGTAATCAGCATACTCGTGTATAAAAAACTCCATGTCAAAATTGAATGCCAATGCCAATATTAATATGAAAAAATAAGAAATGAACAGATTTTTTTAACTTTGCAGGTTCTACCTAATTTACTCTTTCTGCGTCCTGAGATATTATTTTCAAGAAACTTTTATCAATTTGTAACACCATTTCTTACTTACGTTTGTTGATATAATAATTATTATGTTTTTCAAGAAGTATAGTACAACACATCACTTTTACACATTGTGCGTCTTATATTGTTCAAGCAATGGAAATTAATATACTGAGTTAAATTTAATTGAACAGTAAATACCGAAAAAGACGAGATGAAATTTTCACAAAGAACAAATATTTTATTAGATTTTAATATTCTAACATATGTCTAAACATCCTATTTTACATAAGGAACTACTGTAATTGAATGTAAATTTTTGTTGATTCGGCATATAATGCTGCGCATATCTATATGGAATCATCTCGTAAATAACAGAGTTGGTGAAATTATTCCGGGCGCGTATTCAATAACCAGCAGACGACAGACGCACAGCTCCAAGGACGAGAACATGGAACATGTACCTACTATGATCAGACAATGTTGTAGCGTGTAGCATATAGCAGAGCTCAGTGGCATATTTACGAGTTTTTTCTGGGAGGGGTCCAAAATTATGGTGAGGGAAGGGATTCAGAAAAAAAGGCGCCGCAGGCGTAAATTTTTTTTCACTCAAGGTCAAATGCCTTATAATTGAAAATTACATTTTTTCAAGGGATGTGAAGCTGCATGTTTTCCCCCTTTTATATACAAAAATAAATTACCATATCACACAACATCTTAGAAAAGAGAATATATTTAACAGATTGTTGACTTGGATAAACACAACACAATATGGCGCGACTATTATATAGGGCCTACGATTCATTACATTACAAGAAAAATGCAAGAGAGATTATGTTTATGTTCGATGTATCCAGTAGAAACAAATGTATTATCTGTCATTTAAATTTTCTATTGAATGTCTACTATTATTAGTAGTGAAAAATTTAAACAGGATGTTAAAATTAACATGACGAGTTACAGATTACACACCCCAAACATTTAATCTGGCTTGCAGCAATGTACAGTAGATGTCATGAACCTACTTACAAAATTTAATTGTATCTCTTATCTTTTACGTACTCATTGCATTTTGCATTTGAAGCATGCCTCAAACAGCTCCGTGTCTAGCGTACGTATTGCTTACCGGAATGAAAGCTTTATCAAAAACATTAGATATTATACTATTCTTCGAGAGGCAAGCGTTACGGGGTGTAAATTAGGTAAACTGCATTACAAATTAGTTATGGTGGTGGCTTAAATTTTCTTTTGATATTTATAAAGACTGGCATTAACGGAATAAATTTAAATTTAATTTACATAAAATTATTAATTTGTTAAAATAATATTAATAGTTATTTCTTGTCTGGTGAGGCTCTACCTCACCTGCCACCTGCCTACCCACTGGAGTTTTGGAAATAAAAAATATATATTTCTGAGGGGGGGGTCCGGACCCCCTGGACCCCCCCCCGTAAATACGCCACTGGCAGAGCTCATACAAATCATTAGTTTACTACCAAGATGATAAACTCTGACAGTAGTATCTATCCCTCAGGAAGGGAGGAAGATTTTTATAAGTGATGAATGAAGTAAGATACAGGATGTATAACAAAAAAAAATGTAGGGACTTTCTTAACTTATATTCAGCATAAAATTTAAAATCGTGATAAAAAATATGTTAATTATAATTTTGATATTTTTAACGTTGAGTTAACTGTCATGTTCTTCTTGTATAGTTATTTTTGTAACAAGTACGGAACATTAGTGGTTCTAAAATGAATGCAAGTTTTCGAAACAAGCGCAACGAGCATGGAGTTCAGATTCAGATTTCTCTTAAGAGAGCTGTTCACAACGTAAAACTAAATTCTGAATAGGCCAGGTCCACCCTGCAAGTGTACTTATTCTGTAACTTTCACTAAAAATTTTTGTTGGCATTTATTATTCTATAATACAAAAATTTAGCACTCCGTTTATTTTTATATTTTTAACGGGTCTGTTTTAATAAGTGATATGACGTGAAAAACAGATTAACCAAAAACGCTTGTCCCTGATAAATTTATCGCAGTTTTTTGAATTAAAAAGTATCATGTCACCTGCATTTTTGATTAATAATATCTAGCAGCTGGTTACAAAGAATAATCAAACAACAAAAAACATTGATTGAGTTTATAGAACAAAATAAATGTTTAGTTAATTGAAATTCAAAAGCCCGAAAAATTTGATTTTTTTACAAAAATGGGCACAACTAACAAATTTGTTAAATAACAGTAATAGAAAACACTGCAAAATGACACGAAGTAAGATATAAAGAAAAATACCATATATTTATTAATATGTACATATATATTGAGCTGAATTTCTCAGAATTTAAAACTAAAGCGTAAAAGCTAGAGAAAATAAATTTGATTTAATTGTTACTGGAGAAGAGACAGGATCACAAAGTAACATCTCTCAGTCGTCTTTGATTTCCTCGTAAATCTCTCCTTTGAAAAATATAAGTATATTTTACAATTACAATTGCTTGTAAAAGGTTAAAAATTAATGTATACTTACTGCTGCTGTGCATGTTCTAAATCTCAGATTAATATTATTTGAATTAAATTATTTAATTCATGTTCGTTTAATCTTCAAATATCGATATTTAAAAAATTAACATGTACTTTGACAAGCTATTATAAAGTCAAAATTTAACGGGTATTCTAACAGAAACCTTAAAAAAATTACCGGAAATGTAGTTACAGAATAGGGCACGGAAGATCATGTTGTGACCTATCATATATTTTGTCCCTTCTCACTTCAGACTTGATCTTCAGCTCTGTCCTATGCTAACTTCAGACTGTACTTTATAACGCAGTGCGCATGCGTCAGTTTGAATAGCTGTCACATTTTTCTAGGGGTAAATTTTAATAATAAGTTTGCGAAAACGTGGAATTTGTTGCCATTTTGGTATTTGGCGGTTCTTGTGCGTATAGCGATTGACTGTGTTATTGTTATTCATTGTTGTATTTTATTATTTGTTTATTTTTGTTATCTTGTTTGATGTTAATCCTTTTATTATTTTCTATTAATTATGAGTGTTGTTATTCTTTTTCAAACGATACCAGTGCGTTGTTGTGTTCGGGGCAACAGTTTTTCGTTGGACAATAATATAAAACTGTTTGCTTGCTATCCATCAAGCACCGATAAGCAAGATAGGATTTAAAACTAAATCATATTTGAACAAGTGACAATTTCTATACTGCCCAGTTGCAACGCTGACACTTAAATTTTAAGCTAGGCTTAAACAACAAAATGCAATTCGAAATTTTGACAACGATATTCAATTACTCATATGACGTTTCGTTTCGATATGATATTGTCAATTTAAGAAACACTTAAAATTTAAGAGTGAGCTGTGCAACTGGGCATAGGTCGGTTAGATGTGAAAAACAAGAGAGACGTCGTTTGTGGTTCCTGGCTATTTATATTTATGAGAATATCACTTGCTGTCGATCGATAACCCAGATTTGATAGAAGGTCGTTGATTACTGTTGTTGGTAATATTTGCTTCTTCTTTTCATTTCAGTAAGCAAGATTGAAGACGAAGAGCATCCTTATCGTAATACTTATGAATACACATGTATGATCACGTTGTTATCTTCAATTATATCATTAAAGAATTCAATAAAAACCTATTTGAATCTTATTATCATTTTATTCTCATTTGATATCTTGCTAGAAATGTGACAGCTATACAAAATGACGCATGCGCACTGCGTTATAAAGAACAGTCTGAAGTTACCATAGGAGAAGTTCGTATCTGAAATGAGAAGGGACAAAACAAATGATAGGATACGTGATCTTCCGTGCCCTAGCAACCGTTAATTTAACGTCAAAATTATCAGAAAATATGTCAAATTTAACGGAAATGTAGTTACAGAAAAGAAAAATAATTTTAACGGCTTCTAAAAATTTAACGGCTTTTAATTCTTTACGGGTGCTGTACAGAATATACCCATTAAAGCAATATTTTTTCTGCAATCGTGAACAAAAATAAGAAAAATTCCCATGTTAATTCTAATTTTTTACATAATATTGGGCAGCTATGCATTGTATTTTTAAGCGACCATAACAATAGACCTTTTTCAATTTAAACAGGTAGAAAATATGCCATATGCGCAATGTGATCTGCATATAGTAAGCCAACAAATGGCGAGAGTCATGGTTACGTGCTTTTCACAGAAGATTCATGGCGTTTATTTTTAAAAATTTGCACGTAAATATGAAGAAAGTCTTCAACAACTTTAAAAAAATTTCTCAAAGTAAATTACAAAAGCTTTTATTGAAGCTAAAATGTCGATGCAAATTTTCACCGAGAATACAGGTATTTTAGTGATTGTAATATTTTGGACATTTCGTTTTACAACCCAGCTGGCAGTTTCAGGCGCCATTTTACTTACTATGTGCAGAGATAAAGAGATAGTTATTAAATTAGGTAGGCGGTTACAATGTCGCGCTTGCGAAATCTGTAAGCCAAATTTTACTGATAAGGCAATAAGTAAACGAAATGTTTCAATCCTGGCGACTGGAGAAAAAGGTTCTGTAAAGTCTATGCTCGGTCTTTGGGTACAACCTCGTGCGACTATTCTTGAATTCCTCCGAGCCAGCGTATCGTCTGGATTACATTCATTTCGCAGGACTGTTTTGCAATTGATCACTTTACCTTCGTTTGATCTGTCAACTAATTCCCAGGTGTCATTCGCTATTAAACTTTTAATTTCTAAATAGATAGCATCGAACCACTCTCCTTGATCCGGCCCATTCACTGCTACGTCAAACTGAATCTCTGATGCGTTTATAGCGAAGTTAACATCACGAATGTCTTTATCTTGAACGTCACCTTGACTCGAATTATCGTTCGACTTGTTTGACGGTCTAGAAATTTAATTTTCGCAAGGAACATCAGCTATATCGACGTATTGATCTGTGCGGTCTGCTATCAATTAATAAATTTTAGCGTGTCGACCTCTTTTTTCCTGTAAGTATTTTTCTCGGTCTACTAGGTCCTTGCTTTATCGAAATATTAGATATAGAATGCGTAGTGTTTTGAAGCTGATTTTCTGCTGAAGTGGCTGGATGCGTGTCGTTTTCCAAGATCAGGAACGGTGGCTCACCGTCGTTTGATATTTCCGAATGATTGACATTTGACGTTTCCGAATGATTGACATTTAACTTATTGATATTTGATATTTTCGGATTGACATTTGCGTCAATTTCTACTTCCTTCGGTACACATATTTTCTAGTTGAAATTCTCGTTCTTGGATCCATCAGGCATTTCGTCTTTTAGAACGAAGTCCTTATAAAGACTCTCGGGTTCAAATTCGTATAAAAATTTATTATCCCTGGAGATGCGGATCTTTTGCTCGCTAGGTATCCAAACTCGGTAATCTTTTGAAGCTTTTGGAATATCCAACGAAAGTTCTTTGTATACCTCGTGGCTCAAATTTACCCGGAGTCGGTGATTTATTTAATATGACGACCTTACTACCAAAAGTGCAAAGATGTGAGATATTTGGTCGATTTCCCATCCATTTTTCGAGGCGAGTCCCATTGGCTAACCCTTTTTGTCGTACATCGGTTTCGAAAATAATTCGCTATGGTCACAGCCTCAGTCAAAAAAGATGGAGGAAATCCGTATTCGATGAGCATGCACCGAACTGCTTCAACGAGGGTATGGCACAGTCAACCGTTAACGTACTCCTGAATCATTACATTTTTACCTTCTCGCATTGTACTCTTCCATAATATTGATTTTTAATGTCTCAGCAGACGAGCAAATTGTCACGAGATTGAGTTGCACAACGGAAGTTGTCATAGCCAACAACCAAATATAACTAGACAAAACTTCATTTGGTTTGTTTTGATTTCGGCCGGCCAGACAGAGAAACTAAACATAGGGATATGTCTTGTCTAGTCCGAGTATTTCTCACTAGAGGTCACCACTGAGGCCACGTAAAGTATCAGTGTCTAGTTTGAACGTTGCTTACTAGAGGCGCAAGTGCTCTTAGTGAAAATTTTGTGATTAACATTTAAGGGTAACTTTAAATAATTTATAAGGTTTAATATTAAAGAAAAACCAACGTGTCAGTCAGAAAACCATTACAACTGCAAAACAAAGATAAAATACACATGCTTCTACGTGGCCTCTAGTGAACAACGTTCAGACTAAACACTCTACGTGGCCTCTAGAGAGAAATACTCGAACTAGACAAGACATATCTCTATCTATAGTTTCTCTGTATGGCCAGCCGAAATCAAAGACTCAGTGAGGAGTGATAGAGAATGTTTTGTCTAGTTATACTTGGTTGTTGGTCATAGCTGTTCGGGAGGCTGTAAAGAAGAATAATTGCCAGTAAGTCACTGTTTATATCAACTTCCATCAATTGTAACTTATCTACTGCGTCGAAAAATCCAGCGAGATATTCCGTCATGTCACCGACTTCTTGCATTTTTTGCTGCGTGGGGCGTTTTAGTAATGTCGCCTTACGACTACGAGCGAGTCCTTTCGATGCGTAAATAGATTCCAATGTGGTCTAAATATCGCAAGAGGTGAAAAATCGCCAATTTTTTTAATTCGGATGAGCACGGATAGAATCAAATTCGCCTTCAACAATTTTTTATACGATTCTTCTACTGCGGTTAGCGCTTTGCCTTCGACGATTACTTTTCGTGGCGGATTTTCGCCCAAAACGTATGCCTATGTATCGTTTTTTATTAGTAAAGCTTCTGCTTGAATTTGCCACGTATCGTAATTATCACGTGATAACATTTCAAGTCGCGTCGCGTTCACTTGCGCTATTTTTATAACTAACTAATCGATTGCCTTACAATTTGCACAATTTTATATTTTCAGCTTTCAATTCGGAGAACGTCGCGTTTTTAAATTATACGTCCTCGTGATTCGCATATCCTGGGCCTCATAACGTATTGGGTTGTGACTAAATTCTAACAACACGATCATGGTAAATCTAACACAGTTTATTAATAATAAAAGATACAATATACAAAAACGATTCAAACATCTGTCACATATATATTGACATGAATGACAACAACAACTGAACACTTGTCTAGGTCAACTAGAAGTGCCATATTGAACACCAACAGTAGCCCAGTCGGCAAAGGGTTTAATGTGAAAATAATTGGTGGCGAGCAGGAATAAATTTTACTCTCTTTATTGGGACCTACAAAAAGGTGCAAAAAATGAGTTGTCCATTTTCTTGAAAACAGTGGCTCTCACCAAAATTTTACAAGAATACAAAATTAAAGCTCGTAATTTTTTGGACATAAAATGTAACACCGCTTTCAATGAAAAAATTGTACCAGCATTATAAAAATAACCAAAAACTTTGGGTTAGCTAACATGGAGTTTCCGTTTGTGTGGAAAAACGTTTACGATGGTATCCGGACATTAGCTTCATTTTACTTTTAACTTCATGTTTCATAACCGCATGTTAATTTATACTAGGTAAAATCTGGCTTTAGTGGGTTAGCACGAACCCGAAACAATAATAACATCAACCACAAAAATAATCACTCTCTCTTTCAACAACATTTTTACTAACCTGACATCATACAACAAATATTCCTCACTCTTAACATATTAAAGTGACCGATTTTCGGTAGCGAAATGTCGCAACCGGACCACACAATAATAGTTACGAAACAATCATCCTTCGCCACACATTCTCGTCTAAGCACACTTCTTTCGCCTCGGCCATATTCATAATCGTATTCATACACGCGCTTCTTCTCTTCCTACTCGGAAACTTTCTCTCTTTTAGCACCTTATCAATCACATCCATCTTACACACTGGACGGCCACGCAATCGAACACCCTCAGTTTCACCAATATATATATATATATATATATATATATATATATATATATATATATATATATATATATACGCTTTACAAGCCGTTCACTCTTCATTCTCACCACATGACCAAACCATCTCAACTGGCTCATTCCTACTCTCTTAACAACATTCTTCCTAACCATACATTCTTCATACATCAAATTATTCCCCACGCGATCCCATCTTACGTATCCACATACACGACGTAAATACCTCATTTTCACGGCAGTCTCTCTCTTTTTATGCTTTCCCGTCCATGCCCAACATTCGCTTCCATACATCAAAGCAGGCACTAGCACTCCATTATACATACAAACGTACCCAGAACACCCATGACCTTACACACCGCACTGACTCTCCTTTTAATTTATCTATCAATTCGACCATCCCTTGACATCATGCTACCTTAAATATACAAACTCATTCACTTGCTCCACTTTCACTCCATCAACCAACACATTGCACACAGTCACCAATTTACTCTTCTCAAATATTAACACCTTGGATTTATCAACATTCTACTCCAGATTCATACTTCTTCCAACTACATGTATTCTCTCTATCATTCTTGTTGCTCTTCATTTTCACCTAAAACAACTACATTATCCGCATACGCTAACGCAGGCACAATACTTTCACCAATATGTACACCATCCATTTCATTCAATGCTCTCCGCAACAACACAACTATATACAAGTTAAACAACCACGGAGACATACCAAAGCCCTGTTTCACACCAACATTTATACAAAACCAATCACTCAACCTACCATCTATTCTTACAGCAGCCTCACTACCCTCATACAATGTTCGAATCGCTTCCAGCCAGTTTCCATTCACGACGTACTCCCTGAGTATATCCCACAAAGTATCTCGAAGAACACTATCATATGCCTTTTTTAAATCAAGAAAGCTAGAGAATACCTTCTTGTTCTTGTCAAGTGACTTCTCAACAATCGTACGAAGAGCATACAATTGATCAACACATTCATTATCATTTTCACTACCAGTTTCACTACAATCGTCCCTCTCAATCTCACCTCCATACAAACCTTTAAAATACTTGCACCATCTATTCCTCACATCTGATTCATCTCACAATAACTCCATTCGCACTTCTTATAGTTTTCACAACTCGATCACTTCCACTCCGCAGTCTCTTTACACTCAAGCAAAAGTCGCTTATTCGTACTAAAATCATTTGTCAATCTTTCACTCAACAAGTCATCAAATCGCTTTTTACTTTCTCTCACCACTAGCTTCACCCATTTATTCTTCCTTCTATACTCTAACAAACATTCTTCTCGCAAGCACCCAGGCGAATCCTTAACATTTAAAAACTTCAAATAAGTATGCTCTCTTTTTCTCAGCAATCGCTTTTATCACCTGATCATTCTACCATGCATTTTTCGGACAAGAGCCTAATCTGCTTTCACCACAAACTTGCACTTTTGAGGAGGGAATCCCTAAATTTCATCCTAACTTCATTTATATTACAATCAAATTTAGACTCACATTCGGGCAAGGATTCATTCAATCTTTCAACATCCTGCATTCTAACATCTTCATTCAAAAGAGCAAAGGATTTTACGCGAAACATTTTCCCAGAATATTTCACCTTCTTTCGCCAAAATTTATTTAACTGCATTAGCGAAACAACCAAATAAAGTTCATTCGTACCCAGTTCAGCGCCTCGTTTCACACGCGTATCTACTACCATACTCCTCAATCGTTCATCATAGACAACGAAGTCAAGCACACTACGTTTATTCTGAACTACATTCTTGTAGGTGTATATGTAAGCTAGCTTATGTTTAAAAATGGAATTCGAAGTGAAGAGATTTCTCTCCAAACAAAATGAAACAATTCTCTCGCCATTGCCATTCACTCGACAATTACAAAAACGTTCCAATACATTCTCAGATTCACTTCGTTTAACACCCACCCATCCATTCAGATTACCACACACTATCACCCGGATCACATAAATCAAGTACACTATTTACCGAAGTCCAAAACTGATCTTTTTCAAGGTCATTTTCGGAGTCTACCTTGAATCTCTCATCCAAGAAACTCGCGAAGAAGTACAGCCATAACTTCGTACAAACGGCTTTACTCTTTCACTCGCAAGTATACCTACACCATGCTTTGCATGCTCATTCTCATGAACGCCCAACCACAAACAAAATATGCCTTCTGCTGCTTCCTCATAACATTATTTCCGCATTGTCTCACTTACACACAACACATCTACACTGTACATTCGCATTGCCTTCATCAACTCATTCTCTTTCCCATTCACACTTTTGACATTCTACGTCCCCAACTTACACTCATCATACAATCTCCATTTATTCTTCATTTTTATTTAAATAGATAATATAGAATAGAAAGAAAAACGAGTTTTTTTCGGTAAAGGAAGAAGTCAAAGCAGCTTACCAGGCTCGTCCTTGACTGAAGGATAATAGTTTAGAATAGAAAGCCTTATAATACCTTACATTACCATTCGTTTCTCCTTTTTTATAATTTACCAAATTTTAGAACCTGTAATGAAATTTTGTATATTTAAATTTATATGTATCAAATAAAAATAAAATATCACAATCTAGTTATGTTACCGCGTAACTAATAAATAAATTAATGAGTTATGTTAAAAAATAGTCAACAAAAATAAAAATTTATAATAGAAATTTAAATTACACAAAAAATAAACAATATTAGGTATTTAATACTTAATATAATAGGTTTTGCTATTTATAATAGTGTACATTCGTCGTGGCATCGAAAGAAGTAAATTATTGATACAAATTCATCCACAACTCTGGCCCGGTTAAAGATACGATAACGCGGTTTAAAAATTTGAATTCAGCATGAAATTCTCCGTCATGTATTACGCGATTTTTGTCGATGAGCGATTAGCGAGTTACTAACATTTTAAACTTAAATTAAATTGAAAATATCTGCAAATTGGCTTAGTTCTTTTTTTTCATTAAAATTTTGACACGATTAAAGATAAACAATATTACATATTTAATAATACGTGTCGAAATTTCAGGTGAAAATATGAGATCTAAACTGATTTGCAGATGTTTAAAATTATAGAGGAATTTCATGTAAGTTTAAGTTGTTAATTAGTAACTTGCGAACCACTCATCGACAAAAATCGTCTAATACATGACACGAAGGAGAATTTCATGCTGAATTTAAATTTTTAAACCGCGTTTTCGTATCTTTAACTGGGCCAGAGTTGTAGATGAATTTGAAGGAGAAAGTTGAAAAAAACATTCAAAAATCATTAATAATTTACTTCTTACGATGACATGACGAATGCAAACTGTTATAAATAGTAAAATTTATTGTACTAATGCCCATATTCATAAACACTCGTAAAATTTTTGACAGTTCCTTATAATTTTTATCCAGTAAATACAAACGACACTAAAAGAAAAATCGAAATATAATTTGGCAAGATTGATTCTATTTGTAAAAATTTTAACGAGCCGTTTTGAAGCATTACGAACGTTTATGAATATGGACATAAATATTAAATATCTAATATTGTTTTTTTTTTTGAGAAATTTAAATTTCTATTATAAATTGTTATTCAGGTTACATATTTTTTAACATCTTTGAGAGTTCATCATAGGTAAAAAATGTTAGAACACTTTTATGTACAAACAATTATGGGCTTTAATTTTATATTTTTGTAAAATTTTAATACGGGCCACTGTTTTCAAGGAAATGGCCAAAAACTCAATTTTTGCACCTTTGATCCAAAATGGCGGCAAAATCCGTGGTCGCTAGAGGGTGCAAAATTAGTATGTCTTTTTAGAAGTCCCAATAAAAAGAAATTTATTCAGGTGTGCCACCATTTATTATCAAAATTGCCTCTTTTAAACACAAAGTTTGATAGTGATATAGGTGCTTGAGTATGAAATATCAGTGCTAGTTATCTTGATTTTAGCTTAAAATAAAGTTATATTGTTTTCATTTCTTCAGTTAAATCACATAATTTTATTGAATCATCAAAGATTTTTTTTGACTCTATTACACGATAAAACTAAGAACACTTCAACATAAGAAACTTACGATAGTTCAGAAGTCACAAAAATACTAAAAAAATATGTGATATTTTTGTCCTTGAGTTTACATATTGTTGTTGTTGGCATTGTAGAAATCAGATAAAAACAGTATTAGGTATAATTTATCTTCAAAAAATAATAAAGATTCTAATCAACCTAAACATACATAATGTTATTTAAAAACATTACAAAAAATCTCCCACTATTTAATTTTCATTAATTTAAATATATGTACATACTTACATATTTAGTTATACTAGAAACTATATTAAACTGTATAAAAATTTGACGTAATTTGACATTAACATCTATTTTTTATTTTTTGTCCTAATCCATAGCAATCTTCATTATAAAAACCAAAAAGTATATAAGTTTAAATTTACATATCTCGCTTATACAAAGGGCTAGTTTAATAAAACTTGATGTGCTAGACGCAGAATTTAATTCTCTAAAACTCTTATTTGAAGCATTTATTTCTAAAATCAAGTTGAAACCATTTTATTCAAGAAAAACTGTTAACAACTTTAGGTAATATATCACTTCCGGTTAGCCTGTTTTGACCAAAATCTACTATATTATTCCAATTGACATAAAAGTCTTATATACCAAATTTGAAAAGTTTTGGATTATATTTTAAAATAGTTATTCATTAAAATCTATCTAAGCTTCAAATAAAGTACCATTTCTGGAAATTATATAATGACTAAAAAGGGAGGTGCACAACTAGATGTTATAACAGTTCTACGGCTTACCGTTTTTGATTTATGCGACATACGTGCGCACGTACGTACGTACGTACGTACATACATACGTACGTACGTACAGACGTCACGACGAAATTAGTCAAAATGGATTCAGGGATGGTCAAAATGGATATTTCCGTTGAAATCTGAAAACCGAAATTTTTCGCGATTACAATACTTCCTTTACTTTGCACAAGGTAGTAAAAAGGATAAGGGCGCCACGTAATTTTTAACCTCAAAATTACGAAAAAGACGGTACTAAACAAAATACTAAAAGAGATCTTACCTACCGTAACGTTGTTGCCTGTAAACGACTAAGGTTTGCGAAATAAAAAAATAATTTAATAAAATAGAATTTAATGTACGCAAGTTATAACGTGCTGAAGGCATGACATGAAAAAGTGTATTTTTTTAAAATTATACAACAATAAAAGAAATGAATGTTAAAAAAAGTAATTGTCGCCGACTAACAGAACATCACAGACAGCCAGAAAACAAAACTAGAAAAATAGTAGTAGTAGACCTAGAATTATGACATGTAACAAACAAAAAACAAAGAAAATATATACATAATATTTTTCTCAAGAAACACTGTACTTTCAAAATAAAATAGGAAAGGAATTACTTATTACTTTCTTATTTTCTGGTCCTTCGAATTGTACTTAGATTCGGTTCACCACTGCACCAACTTTTTGGTCACATCGAGCCGGATTCTAACAACTTCTTATTCAGGTTTGTCACCAACAGTAATGAAATCATAAACACACTATTGTTGAACCCTAAACCCATAACCCAGTTTCGGCCGCGTATATACAATTACTGCTATTCGAAATGATATCAGTTCAAACGTGGGCTACATGCCAGATGATACGCGCGTTCTTGCTGAATTATAAGTTGCAACAATTGGGCAACAATGTAATCACATATAAAATTATCAAAATACTACTATACAAAATAAATAGTTCTGCAATAATATAATAATAATGAGCTGATGGCTCCAATTACGTATCCTAATACACAACAATCATTTTAATGAAAATACAAATACTAAAGCGTCAAAATAAAAACTTACAGTGAGGACACTGTAGCAGCAGTCCTCCACGGCAACACACAACTTTAAAACGAAACTTCAGTTCTTTCACGCAAAAATATCACAAAACGGAAGAACGATCTTGAATGAAGTTAATGTACTTAGCTCATGTAACGTGTGCAGGGCGGAAAGGGCTATGGAGTCTAGCGATGTCGACGGATGGAACTCAAGCTGACTGATGTCCCAACAAACGAAGATGAGATGGTAGACCGGCCAAATTCTCCCTCGGAGATTAACTGCCAGAACGAAAATGTAATGCCCATGAATCCACAATGGCGCATCACCGAAAAAACCAATACTGGACAGTCAAAAGGCACTTCGACATTGTCAAAAACCGCACAAATAGCGAAACCAAAAATATTTGTTCAAAACGACAACGAACAAAACACTCCACTTTTGCATCGACAGAAAAAACTACACAAAAAAATCTACGCCGAACAATGGCCATGTGCCGAAATACGATGGTAAAAAAAACACGTCTTTACTGCATCACATCAGGAACTAAAATCCCTGAGGTCGGAAACTTTTTCACGGACCTCAATATGGTGGCCGGGAACATACAACGCCACAGTAAAACAAAAAATAACATAAAGAAGAAATACAACAAAATAAGCGCGCATGCCACTGTAGTATTAGACCTGCCAAAAATGTCAACAAAATATGGGAAGGTCGCCACAGAATGATAGTTTGGAAGTAGATCTAAATAAAATATAAATAGGCCAAAAATAATGAAGATAAAATACAGGTAAGTTACTAAATAGAAGTGAAACATATTTTACAGAAGAGATACACAATGTAGGAAAAGATGAAACACTACATTCAACCAGTAAAAAGGAGACATGAAGTTGCAAAGAAAATTTATTGGACAGAACACTAACTAAAGAAGTTATAGCAATTGAAAAACTCAAGAAATATAAGGGATTGACAGAACAACAGTAAAGATTTAACGAGGGAAATCCAGATTTAGAATGAAAGAAAGGTACGTAAAAGATAGGAGTAGGAATCTAGAGCAAAAAATGTTATACGGCAAAATTAGACCGGAACAAACAATGTTTATATGCTGCATCACAAGAAGGCTGCACTTATTTGTTTGCCAAACAATATCCTGAAACTTTCTTTTTCTACTTTCCTTTTCTTTATCTTTATATCCGTCATTTTTTCGCAAATTCCATATATATATATATATATATATATATATATATATATATATATATATATATATATATATATATATATATATATATATACGTATATTATTTTGCGTTGTTGACTTTTTTTTATTTTCATAATCTTCATAATGATGTACAAATATTTTTGACAGTGGCATACAAATATTTGTGACAGAGAAATTTATGTGTCAATTACAAACATTTGAATTTCTTGCCTTGAAGTAGTTTGATTTGAGATTGTTTACATCAAATTATTTTATATGCATTTCTTTATATCTAAATTTATAGAAAATATAATAATGAATTTATATTTATCGAACAAAGAATTTAACCTTCTTTAATATAAGTATTTACATAAATTTTCGATAAATAATATTTAGATGATTGTTTTCCTATAACTACTACTTCCGGTTGTCCAATTGTTACCAAAACATAATTAACTTTTCCCATTATTTTTAGATTGAGGAATCCGTAGTTAAAAATGTCTTAAGTCTTATAGGTAGTATTTGAGATATTATGGATCCAACATCCACACACACACACACACACACACACACACACACACACACACACACACACACACACACACATATATATATACATTGTACCGACGCAGGCGGCGCGTCCATGAATGGCGATCGCGTCGCCTCCATCGGCACAGTTATATGTTATTTTACTGTTGTTATGTATTATAATAATTCAGTTGTTATATAAGATTCTTCAAATATACACATGTGATCTCTACTCTCTACTATTTATTAATTTACGTCTTATACAAATTCATATATTTATTTATACAATTATGTAACTAAAATAAAAACCTCATCGTTACAATATCCACACACACACACACACACATACACACACACACACACACACACACACACACACACACACATACACATACACATACAGACACACATCCACACACACACACACACACACACACACACACACACACACACACACACACACACACACACACATACGGACATCATCGTAAAAATGTTATAATCGGGTTCTAGGGACCTTAAAACGTGCTTACTCACCAAAATCTGGATATGCGATTTTTTAGCATGAATTCAATACCTCTCTTAGCGAGAGGTAAAAATCACGTCAGGTGAATTACGCTACAAGTTGTTTACCCATAATATTGGGTTCAATTTAAATTTAACCAAAATTATTTGTATTTTTGATGCTTTGTTTTTACATAGTTTAAGAGCTGCAATACAAACAAATTTATGGAAAAAATCATTACAACCACTGTTCGAGCCTCTGAACTTCCTCTAATTCGGCTATAAATTACGAAATTCCAAGTTACTCCCGACGAAAATGATAAAACCTCCTCTGCCTGACTCTTTAATTAGGCCTTGCAAATGTAATTCAGACTGCAGAACGATGTCTTGTAGTTGTAAAAAAATGATTTAAACTGTATCTCTGTAAATGTGCTCATAACGATTGTCAAAACATATCTTTTTAAGGTTGTATCTTCTTCTTCTTTTTCTTCTTCTTAGGGGTCGCTGTTCCTTACTCTTCTTCTCCAATCATTCTTGTCCAACACATCTTCTTCACACTGTCCTTTCTCACTCAAGTCTTTTGCGTCACAGTTCTCCCTCCTTCTCTTTGCCCTTCCTCATACTCCCTAGATTGAGAGTTCTAATCCTGAGGACTGGCTTCTGTAACCCCGACCGTCCATGACGGACTAGTGACTAGTCCTAACCGACTTGGCACAGGGGTGTAGCTTCAAAACTGTACTTCTTATTTTACTAGAAAACATCTCAGTTTATAAAAATATATAAATGACAAATATTAAAATAAAAATAACTTTTTTGATCATATTGTTTAAGAGATATAGCTTAATAAAGTGCGATTTTTTTATTAATACAGGGACGAAATGGGTCGATGGGCTATGATCTGGAAACACAGGCTTGTTTAAATATACTTGGCTTCTAAGAAAATTTTATCATCAACCTGCTTTTTCTGGAGCAACTATTAGAATTTGCACTTAAATTTGTCAACTCAGAAATCAAAATAAGCTATCACATTATCTAGTTTGACGATATGTAAAAACTCTTTTATAACTAAAACGTCTAAACCGTGTCAGGTACAATATGGCCCGCAATACATTGGAACTGGTATAAACTGCTGTGGAGAGGGAAAAAGAAAACGACCATCGGTCGTATCCGGCAACCGTGCGAGCGTTTACCAGGCGTCACCTCACGGGCACTCATTTATGTATGGAGAGTGCACCACAAGGGTTACTTTAGTGACATTTAAATTCGATATATTTTTTTGCATCGGTCGGGATCGAACCCAGTTCCCCATATTCGCGACCAAACACTGAGGCACGCGGCCTTTTTCCAATATTAAATTTGTATTTTATAATATTCGTGATGTTTGTAATTTCATACCCTACAGAAACAACTTTTTAATAGTAATAAACAACGTTTTCTTGACCGTTACAGCGATTTCATCCATAATTCTTATACCCCCTATAAAAAAAATTGACCACTGACTTTGTCCGGCAACATTCAGAATTTCATTCTTTAGGTCTTTCTGAACTTAAATCATCAATCAGAATGAACCCACCGGTTTTTTCAAACGGAATGTTTCTTGGCGCCCGGTCTAATGGACAATTTTATAAATTTATCTATAAAATGTATAGAAAAAGTATTAATGCAAACCAATAGAAAATTTAATAGTCTTTAATTTTTATGATAACATAAAGTACGAAAAAATAACATTTAAAGGTATTTTTCGGAGAGTACTATTTCCGGTTATCTAATTTACACCAAAATCTAATGGCTATTAGAACAAGGTATAAATACAAGGTTTCAAAATTTTCTGATTGATAGTATTTGATTTCGAGTAAAGGATTCACACACACATACACACACAAACACACATACACAAAGACACCATCTTAAAAATGTTAAAATTGGATTCTAGGGACCTTAAAATGTGGCCATTTACCAGAATCTCGATATGCGATTTTTAGCACGATCTTTATACCTCCCTTAACAAGAGTAGCGGGAGGTAAAAATTAAATACAAAAAATTTAAATTTATACTTCAATCTACTTTTCTTTTTCTTTTTTCATTACCAAATATTCAAATAATTTATCAATTACAATGGATAATAAATCAATTGAACTTTGTTAGAGCATTAAATATCTTAGATAATGTTTTATTATCTTTAATTTACTAAAAGACGGGTAAAGTTAAATATAAAAGAAATGCATTACTTACATCAGATAAATTACATGCTAAATAGAGAATTTTTATTATTAATAATTCAGCGACTTCTTTTATCATATTTTTGTTGTAGATGTTCTTTCATAAAATTACTTATAGTTATAACAATTTATTAAAGTTGAAACTGAAAATGAAACATTGCTATACGTATGTATTTTTTGTAAATTTCCCGCATATTTTATAATATATTGTATTCTGATGGCGTTAATAACTTCTTAGGATTTAGAAAATAAAAATTATCAACAATATCACACTGAGAAGGGATTATAGAATAGGGTTTTTTGGATTTTATGTTCTTAGAGTCTACCCTTGCTCTTGTTAACTCTTCCCGGCGGTTTTTAGTCAATCGTCCTCCATTTTTCAAGACGACATTTTATGTTCTTAATTTATGAAGACTAATTAAATACTGCATTCGTGAATTTTTGAATTCTCGCTTTACTCCCTCACAACACTATAGGTAACTATTTCATATTTTAAGCTTTGTGATGTGATTACCGTTTTATGTTCCACTGACCTTTTTCGTTATTTTTCATGGATGTTCTTACGTTCAGTATGGATGTGAAGACCAACTTGCACCCTTTTCACACTAAGAGAGTTCTGTATGAAAAGGCTGCCTACACGACCCTTTATGACGATGTGTTAATAAAAATTTTAAATTTAATTTCATATACATTTCCATATCTTGGTAAGTCTTATACTTTCGCTTTATGTTATTAATTTAAAATGATTGGTTTCCATTTTTATTATAGCATAAGATGTATTGTTTAAATGCTGAAGATGGGAATTTATAAATTCCCGAAACGTCCAAATATAACGCTTTTAAATAAAAGAATTCTTATAATTACTTTACCTCCGGACGGCGATAAAAATTTTACTAACGGTTTATTTGTTTTATTAGCCATGGAATTAAAAATACCCGGGACTACTAAATATTTTTAACCGGACAAAAAAATCAAACCAGACAGGAGCAGTGTCTCAAACTGGGACAGTCCTAATTTTACATTTTCCAGTTTTCTTATGAATAGGTAATGTAGCTTGTGTTCATAATAAAATTTTTTGGACATGTCATTATTATAATTTTTAAATAAAATACTAAACTTGTCATGTATGGGATATCCAGGTATTATGCATATTTAACATGAAGCTAGAACAATAAACCTTAAATATTAGAGATAATTTCAACCCTAATAATATTATCAGCATGAAGACATTAATTGTGCAATCAAAGACGACGGCATTTATTTCTTAAAAGTAGGCGTATATTAACAGATCTGTCAAGTGTTAAATAATTTAAATAAACTTTACGTTTGGTACGGCACGTTGTGTAACCCGCAGTTAATTAACGTAGTCAATTTGAATAAAACTGGGGACATAACGCAAGTACGACGCAATGTAACTCGAGAGGTTCAAAGTAAATTACTAATAGCGGTGATGCTGAATACCAGGTATTAAAATTTTAATTCTAACCAAGTTTTACGGAGCGGAAAGAAACATCTCATTTGCATATTTCTCTGATTGTGCACTGGGCTAAGATTCTACTTGATGTATTGCGATCTTGCTGTAACAGTTCCTGAATTGCAAATTTTCACCCTTTTTGTTTTCTTCGCTGTAATTGTTCTTTGACAGTCATGATCGTTTTTACCTCCAGCTTGTCGTAGAAAAGACAGAAAGAGAGATGTAGGAAACATACGAAAAAACATATGTTTTAATGTTCACAGAATCCATCTTAGGATAATGACTATGAATGCTATAAATGCAAAAAGTATGTTTGTGTATTTATATTTTCTTTGTTATTAGACCTACACCTACACATTAAATAAGTTGAAGGCGAACTTGCAACCTTTTGGTATGAAAAGTATTGACATCTACTTCCAGTTTCGTCAAAAGTCATATCATCGTTTATGTATTTAAATAAACTGATGTTATATAATGGGGTCTCGTGGCCGCGTGCCAGAGTGTCAGGTCGCGAATCTGGGGAACCGGGTTCGATCCCGACTGACGCCAAATATTTCCAATTTTAAATGGCACAAAATTGACCCCTGTGGTGCACTCTCCACGCCAGCAATGAGTGCCCGTGAGGTGATGCCTGGTAAGCGCCCGCACGGTGCAAATATTTCATCATTACCGATATCTGTATACAAAGCAGATTGGCACACCCAGTAATGGGTAATAAGCCGTGATGATGTATTTATTTTACTTTTATTTATATATATATATATATATATATATATATATATATATATATATATATATATATATATATATATATTTATATATATATATATATATATATATATATATATATATATATATATATATATATAATACATGTAGGGTGTTTCTCGGTTACGAGACACCTCGATTATTTTCTTTATTATTTCATATATATATATATATATATATATATATATATATATATATATATATATATATATATATATATATATATATATATATATATATATATATATATATATATATATATATATATATATATATATATAGGGTGTTTCCTTTAAAACAATCAGTGCTTTTTTGGGCAAACTAACAACTTTAGAGAAGAATGTTTTATACCAAAAATGATCAAGAATAAGGGGAGAATGTATCAATAGTAACAAACCGAATATTTAACCAATAGTTCTCAAACAGTAGAACAAAATTATATTTTTTTAAATGGCACCCTATATAATTTTTAGCCCTTTTATTTTCTGATTTCAACGATATAAATATAGCATAGTGTTGTATAACAATTATTTGGAGAAAAATTGTATTAAAAACTAGAAATAATGTAATAAAAAATGGGTTTACTACTAGCGTAACTAGGCAACAGACGTATCAATAGCATGCATGTGTATTGCATAGCCTATTGTAATATTATAACATTATTTTTAATACCATTTTTCTCGAAATAATTGTTATACAATCCGATACCATATTTGAAATCAGAAAAAAATTCTTTATCTAATATTAATAATAATATTAATAATATATAATTTTGTTCTGCCGTTTGAGAACAACTGGTTGTTACGGTCTAATTTTGACCTATAGCATTTTTTGCTCCAGAATCATATATCTATCTTTTACGTACCTTTAGTTTAACTTAAATCTGGATTTCCCTCGTCGAATCTTTACTGTTATTCTGTCAATCCCTTATATTCCTTGTGTTTTTCAATTGTTATAACTTCCTTAGTTAGTGTTCTGTCCAATAAATTTTCTTTGCAACTTCATGTCTCTTTTTTATTGTTTGTGTTTAGTGTTTCATTGGTTCCTACATTGTGTATCTCTTATGTAAAATATGTTTCACTTCTATTTAGTAACTTACCTGTATTCTATCTTGATTATTTTCGGTCTATTTTTATTTTATTTAACAATTCTTCCAAACATTCATTCTGAAGCAACCTTCTGAAGTTTTGTTGACATTTTTAGCAGGTTTAATGCGGTCTAATACTACAGTGGTGTGAGCGCTTGTTTTATTGTATTTCTTCTTTGTAATTTTTTTGTTTTACTGTGGCGTTGTATGTTTCCGGCCACCATTTTGATTGTCCGTGTAAAAGTTTCCGACCTCATGGACTTTAGTTCCTGATGTAATGCAGGAAGGACGTGATTTTGACCATGGTATTTGTGGCACATGGCCATTGTTCCGCGTAGTTTTTTTTTGTGTAGTTGTTGTGTGGAGTGTTTCGTTCGTTGTCGTTTTGAACCAATATTTTTTCGGTCTTCCCATTGTGCGGATTTTGATAGCGTCGAAGTGCCGTTTTGGCTGTCCAGTGTTGGTTTTTCGGTGTGGATTCATGGGCATTACATTTTCGTTTTGGCAATTAATCTCCGAGGGAGGATTTGGCCGCTCTATATTCTCATCTTCGTTTGTTGGGACATCAGCCAGCTTGAGTCCATACGCCAACATCGCCCACTTGTGTAGCCTTTTCCGCCCTGCACACGTCAAATAAGCTGAGTACATTAACTTCTTTCAAGAGCGTTCTTCCGTTTTGTGATATTTTTTTGCGTGGAAGACCTGAAGTCCTTTTAAAGTTATGTGTTGCCGTAGAGGACTGTTCTACAGTGTCCTCATTGTAATTTTTTTTTGACGCTTTTGTAATTGTATATTTGTTGAAATTGTTATTGCCTTCAGCTCAATATATTTAATTATCGTTGAGATTTATTTTGTATAGTGGCATTTTTGATTATTTTTATATGTTTATATTGTTGACCAATTGTTGCAACTTATAATTCAGCAAGAACGCGCGTATCAACTGACATGATTTGCCCACTTTTGAACTGATATCACTTTGGTTGTTGTAGATGTACACTGGCTTGCAAAAAAATCGCGTACACCTTAAAAATCAAGTAACCGAGTTTTTACCTTTTTTTAGCTATGTAAATACGAATTTTTTAAAATAGTTAAATATCAACTGTCATTGGAGTTGTCACCAAGTTGTCACTGTCATGTCACTATTTTATATATCCTGCAGTAAGTTCTTCATTGCGCTTAATTTACTACTAAATTACAAATATATTCTAGAAAAATTAAAGAATAACCAAGTATTTATTTAAAATGAATTATAAATAAGTAAAAATTATTTCTGAAAAAAATTATTATAACGAAGTAAAATTAATAATTTATCATCGCTCCATCAGCCTCCAGTACTTTGTTTAATCTTTGAGGCATGGAGGAAATATGATTTCTAAAAAAAATTTCATCCTGACTCAAGGTTTCCCAGGTGTTTTCTATTATCTCCCATAATTCATCTTCATTCCGAGGACGAAAATTTCGTTTATAAATCCGTTTAACTAGCAAGCCCCAAACATTTTCAATGGGGTTTAAATCAGGACTGCATGCAGGCCATGGTAAAATTTCTATATTATTATCTATAAACCACTGTCTTATTATCCTTGCCGTATGAACTGGGCAGTTATCTTGTTGAAAAATAAAGTTGTTATTCGGATATATTTGTTCTACTGACGGTAGCATGACGTTTTCCAAAATATTCAGATAATTTTGCCCATCCAATCTCCCAATACGCCACGCTACACCCGGACCTTGTACACATATCCACACCCAGACATTCACAGAAAATCGTCCAGATATGTTCCTTGGAGACACATATCTTTCATGATATCGAGAATTCCTTGGACGATATACACGTAAACGACCATCATGGCAAGACTAAAATACTTTTTCATCAGAAAAAACCACATTATTCCAAAAATTTAGAGGCCGGTATATATAATTTAAACTAAACAGAATTCTCGCTTGTTTTTTCTCTTCCAGAAGAATAGCTTTTCTAGCACTTGCTGAGTTTTTTAATTCAGAATTTTTGACCCTCCGACATGCAGTTGACCATGACCCAGGAAAATTTGTTGCAAATGCAGCGTCTCTTGCTGTTCCAAAAGGATTTTCCCATAAATGATTTATAAGCGCTTCATCTTGTTCATTAGTGGAAATTTTTGGACGTCCGGAACCTTCTTTCCTTCTTATGCTTCCTTCATTTTCCCACCGACTTTTCACCCTCATAACAGTACTTTTATTAATATTAAAATGTTCTGCTATTGCTCTGATTGACCACCCCTCTTCTAACTTAGAAAGTATTACAACTTTCTCCTTTTCTGATAGTTTTGACATGTTAATGACACTAATGACATTGACAAGTTAATAATCGAGACCGACTCAATACAGCAAAAAACAGGTGTACGCGATTTTTTTGCAAGCCAGTGTAACTACGCAGCGCCCGAAACTGGGTTATGGGTTTAGGGTTCAACAATTAGTGTGTTTATGATCTCTTTACTTTTTTTTCAACTTATATTATTTTTTTTATATTGTTGAATACATTTACAAGTTCTTACATTTTTTTCACCGTGCCTTAAGCACGCAGTAACTTGCCTTTCATTAAATTCTGTTTTACTAATTATTTCTTTTATTTCGCAAACCTCAGTCGTTCACAGGCAACAACGTTACGGTAGGTAAGACCTCTTTAAGTATTTTATTTAGTACCGTCCTTTTCGTAATTTTGAGGTTAAAAATTACGTGGCATCCCTATTCTTTTATAACCATTTTATGGTTTTCAACCCTGCCTGTTTAAGACGAATATGTCTTAAATGAGAGGAATTGAAAAATGTTAACCCCTTTGAGGTAGCAACCCGCTGCACATGGGAATAGAACGGGTAACCTGCCCTGACTCTATTTAAATAAGTCAATAAATAAATAGAAATAACTGTTTCTGTTACTTGAAAAAATTAGTTATATATTTTCTACGTGTTTAAGTTTAATTTTAGAATTGTTTGAAATATCTGTAGTATCTTAAACTATTTATTAACATTAATATACGACTGCACTAGCTTCACGTCGAGTGCGCGCGCAACCCTCCTCCAAGCGCACTCCATCTACAATATTGATCGACCGCGGAGAGCTCAGAGTGTGTCTAGCTAGCATACGGGAAAGACGTGTCGCATCGTCGTTCGCGAGAGTGGGTTTTCCACCATTTTGCATAAACTTTCTGATTTTCATATGGTCAGCAAAGTAATTTGTTGTTTAATTATCGTTCGCGGAGCTTGATTAGCCTAGCACGACTAATTCAAGGAGTTATCGTTCGGTTTTCATTTAATTTTGTATTTTATAGTCCGTGATTACTTTACGGCGCCATTTTATGTAGCCAATAGACACACTTCAGGAATCAATTGTAAAATCGAATTATACAATTTGATTTCTCACGGAAACTCGTGTTGTTAGGGAATTGATTCATATTTCCTTGGGTGAAATTATTATTATTTCTTTGTAAACCTGTTTGCACGCTCCCGTTCGAGTGACGTCGTCCACAGCACACCTGCTGTTGTTGTTGCATAGGTACAGCCAATGCAACAAGTTTTCCATTCTAGTTGGTTATCATTAAGTTCATTTAGGGTTCTTAATATTGTTTAACTAAATTTGTTTGGTCATACACTTATTAAATGATTTAGTTAATTGCTACAAATATCGTATTGGTTCTATCTTTGGTTTATTATAGTTTATGTCACTTGTATTTAATACGCTATCACATATCTCTCAGAATTGTTTTTCAGTTGTTTGTTATTTTGTTGCAATTATACTTAGCACGTTTGTTAGTTCTTAAAACTAGCTGGTCCTTCGTTCGTTGTTAATTAGTACGTTCCACAAATTAATATTCCCGTGTATTGGCCAAGTCCAGTGATGTGAACGAGCTATCGAAGGTTGTAATTAATTTGGTTTACATACAGTTTTGCTTTGTTCATTGAATTTAACATCAAACACATTGTTGGTGCTTCTAGGCCGGATTCGCTGATCTAGAGACATCACATTTAGGCTTGCGAGCAGGATCAAAACATTTGGTCCTTCTAGGCCGGATTCGCTGGTTTAGGGATTGAACATTTGGTCCTTCGAGCCACTAGGTCCTTAATATGTGGTCCTTCGCACCGGAGGGACGTAACACTGCCCGTCTCCACTGTGTAAAAGCTGGCGGCCTTCCAACAGAACATCCCTGTAAAGTATCCGTGACTCAATTAACCCATTAGGGGAAAAGTTACGTCACATGGTCAAATTTTTGGTTTGTTATTATTTCCTATATAATTTTATGTTTTTCTACCACTACAAGGCTAAACAAGCGTAAATACGAAAATTGTGTTGAAAGTCAAATATACCCCCAGTACTCTTAAATTTGTCACTTTAGTTCATGCGGTTGCCGCTGGCGTTGTAATCGCTATTAGTGTCAGGTATGCTCAATGCGATGTGACTTCCGACGTGTATATAGCATTTGTAAGTACTAAGTCACTTCCAAAACTTGGCAACAGTGTATTGTAGTATGTAATTGTAGTGGTTTTTTTCCAAAGATGAGTGGGACTGGAAACACTATTTATATAATACATTTTTATTAACAAAATAAAACAAAAAATATCATATATTAATAACGGGTGAAAAATTCACAAAAAAATTACAACTGTTATCTGTAGCACATACGGAGTATTTCTGTGAATTAATGATTATTTTTAACACACATAAAATTTTTAACCAATAAGTATTAATAACAATTAAATTTCTTCTTATATATCAAAATTTTTCATTTGTGATAATTTAATAAGTTGCTAAATTTCAATCGTAATAATACTGTTAATACTCTAGTAATAAGCAATAATATGTCAGGTGATAATTTAATTTTTTTGTCATATCTTATCATTTGCTATTGGTGAAAATTTTTATGTTACTTAGGTTTGACAACGAATGCCCGCTTCCAAAAAAGTATGGAAATATCAACAAATGACATTTTAATATTTTATAAAGTACAACTTAATTTGATTGAATGAAAACTTTATTAAGTTATTAATTCTTGAACAAACGGTTATGAAACCGGACATAAGTTGAAAAAGTGTGGATATTAACTAATGCACAATAACATCTTGATAAGTAAAACTAATATCGTGAAATATGTGTATAGTTAAATATTAACTCTTAGTCAGGTTGTTCTTTAATTGACTGGTTCATTTTTCCACATTCTCCGTCACTAATAGGTATATGAGAAATCCCGCCAATCCACCTGCATAAGAAAGTAAGATAATGTTTTCGGTCTAAAAATTCGATACTGAGTATTCAGTGAATAAGCACGAATTAGTGTCCACACAACAAATTTTTCCTATTTCTACGATGATGTTTTCTATATGTAACATTTACTTCTCCTACGATAATCCGAAAGTGGTACTTCACTTACATCTCTGAACAAATTTTCGTGAAATAAATATATAAAATTTAATTGAAAACTTTTCATGTTTGGTATTTAAAACTAGTCTAAAATTAGAAATATCGTATTAGATGTTGACTATACATGATAAATCGGAAGTGGTATTTCCCTTGATACTCGACAAATTTTTGTGGAAAAATATATCAAAATACATCCCACAATTTCGTATTACATACTTTTCTATTTATTGGAATAATAAATTAGATTTTATCAACCGGAAGTGATACTTTATTGAAAACTAAAATATGGAATTGACGGGCTTTAATGTGCTGGCCACATTAGGTTTTTTTTTTCTAATATAAATTTATTGCAGTTATTGTTGTTTTCAGAAAATACAATGGCCCGTATTTCGAGCGCATTTTTATAATAAAAGCGATTTTATAGAGCACACTCCTCATAAGAATATAATGTAAAAACGCGCTACATAAAAGTGCTTTATTATAAAAGTGCGATCGGAATATGGACCAATGTCTAAGAGTGACCCCAAAACAAAAGTTTAGATTTCTTGTATTTCATTTCACAGTTTTCTCACTTATTTTCTAAGGTATATTGGTAATTTATGTTTGCAGTATTGGGTAAATAATAGTAATTTTGAAACATGTGACACTGATTTTTTCGCGGAAAATTGTGTATATTCTAAACCTGAATCAAAAATTTTAGAATACACGAAAAAACCGCTCCAAACTACTTAAGTTCAATTCTGAATAGTCAGTAAGAATGTATGTATTATGGGCTAATTAAATGCTCTAATATCGAATTTTGGACTATTACATTTTTTAATTAAAATTTTGCTAACGTAGTGCCAACCTTGTTATAGAGTAAATAGGTTTTTTATAAGGTCAGAGAATCTAAAATTCTGGTTCACCGATTTTTGATGTCAGCTTTACGGTTAATTTCATACCTGGCCATAAAGTTTTACGTTATAAATGTAATAGCCCAAAATACTGTGTAACATCACTTAATAAGCCCGTAAGTCGTACATTATCCCAGAATACTTAGAGTAGAACTTGAGTGATTTAGAGCGGATCTGCTGACTTACAAGCAAAGTAGTAATTTTTTTTATCTAATACCGTTTTAAAAAATTTAATTTTACCTAACCTTTTGTAGTTATGAAATGTAATTTTTTACATAATTGATACGAAATGTGTTTTGTAAAATTCTTTTTGTAATTTGTGTCTGTAACAAACTGTTATAGCACTCAAAATAGTTCGTTAATAGCTTATGTGAGTGCTGTAATAAACTACTAGAATTTATTTTTATAAGGGTGGTAGATAAGAATGTCAAAACTAAGAATAAGAAGAAGAGAAGAAATAGAGTAGTAAAGTTAAAAAGAAATTGAAAATTCATATATCATCGCTCATTTTTGTAAAACCATACAATATTTTTTATCTCTTTTTAACTTTACAACTCTATTTCTTCTCTTCTTATTCACACATTAATACCACGAAGTAATAAAATTCCCTAAATTTTGACATTACTATTTTTTATTAAAAAAGGCATAGAAAGCGTAAAATACAAAAAATAATATAAGGAACTCAATAAATAATTTTCGATTTACGTAACTGAGTAAAAAAAATCTTTACGTTGCACAATAGTTATTTATGATACGTGTTTTAACGTGTATATCACACACTATTTTTTCTACAAACACTATTTTTAATTTAAATTTGTATTTCTAATAATTTTTTGACATTTACTTTTAACACTAGTGTCACAAAATGACATATTTAACGCTAAAAACAATTACTAAAAGACCCACTTTTAAGAAATTTGTAGAAAAAATAATTAAATTCATTTATTTTCACGGCAGCACTTTGTTAAATTGATTTTCAAATATATATTGAGCTGTGATAGAAAAACCTAGAATTTTGTGCATTTTTTAAGTTATTTAGTGGAATTAGATAAAGTTTTGTACATAACACATTACGAAAACGTGATATTGTTGATTCGCTCGTTTAGGCAAATATTGTGTTCATCGAACAATATCACTCTTTTCATAACGAATTACGTAAATAAGTAATATTTAAAAAAATATAATAAATCAAATTCAGAATAGCACATAAATCATATTTTTTTGTGAAAAAAACTCAGAAATGAACTTGCATGGTTTGGAGCGGTTCCGCAGACTTACAGCTAAGCCAACAAAATTATGATTTTTTAAACAAAGATAATAGCTCAAAATTCGCCATTATGGCGCTTCGTTAACACAGAGTGAGACCTGTACTTTATTTGATGTTTTGCTGATATGTGGTTTGGTTGACATGAAATTTGGCTACGTTGCGGAAGTCAGTCATACGCTTCAATATCTTGTACACAATTACAGTGATGGAAGTGACTTTGTATTTTAAGTATGTACAATTGTATATTAATTTTTAAAATAATATTTTTTTACCCCTCTTTTGAAAACCTTAATATAGAAGTTCCCCTAAGCCTATATATGTAATTTTCGATAATATATATCTATTAATTAATATGGAAGTCAGGACGCCTTATAAACTTCACGGAAGTGACTCCTTATGCCAATACATATATATATATATATATATATATATATATATATATATATATATATATATATATATATATATATATATATATATAAATTATGTATGAACTATTGTTGTTTATCAATGAATCACTGTGTTATCGCTCTGTAATTTTCTACAATGTAATTGTAGAATATAAATATGTATCATTCTGTAATATTAACCAGAATGTATTCGTCAGTCTTTAAGAATAGTAATTGTTTCTGTAATAAAATTGTTTTTTCGAAATAAATTTAGTTTTCAAAGTAAATTTAGTTTTTTTAAAAAACTAAACAAAATTATAAAAACATAATTGGCGTAGTCGATAGGATTACTCGAAGAATTAATTTTCTTTCGATTTTTATCGATTTATCGAGTATCTGGAAAAAAGTTCGACCGTAAAGGCTATATCAATAAGTCCTTTTACACCACGTCGAAGAAAACAGACTAGGGGTGCAGCCCAGTCGAATTCATCGTGAGAAGAAAACGTCAATCCTGAATCAACAGTGAAACTAATCTTCGCAGTGCGATCTCCTAAGAGAAGAATTTATCTTCCACGAGTCATTCTCCGTCCACAGGCACGATATCCTGCATTCATCTAACGTGGCTTGCTGAACTATGATTATGAAGATCACTTGTGTCTTACTCTTCATACAGTAAGTCATCCCTTATTTACTAACGCCTTCTATGATTACTACTGACTCAGAATCAGAGTCTAGTGCTTCAGAAAGTGTAGAAAGTCTTGAAGACATTAACACTGAGGAACGTAGAGTGTTACCCAGTGCCGTATCCAAAATATTTCTACGACCTAGTAGATTAAATTTAAATAATTTAAATACTAAAATTTTAAACACAAATATGGCTACCACACCCTGAGATATTATTACTCTTGGTTCTGTCATATCTGAATATGACGGTGACGTCAGATTATTAGCTACATTCATAGATAGTGTAGATAATTATGTAAATTACATAAACTCTTTAAATATAACTAATCCAGCATTAAAAACATTTGCATTTGATTATTTAAAATCAAAATTTACGGGTCAAGCTAAACTCATATTAGCCGGTGAATCTTTTCAAGATTGGTCGGAAATAAAACTGTTCCTCCAAACATACTTTGAGGATAAAACAACATACTTCACTATGATAAGACAATTATTGTTAACTAAATCAACAACAAATATCAAATTAACACTGAAATTATTTCGTGAAAATTTTTCGAAAATTAAATCTAAAATTAAATTATCTACATATACAGCACTTCAAAAAAGTGCTGTCACTCAAGACATGCAGATACTTGTTGTTGACCATTTTATATCTTTACTTCCTATCAATATAAGAGGTTCCTTTATACATCGTAACCCAAAAACTTTGGAAGAATGTGAACTACTTCTTTCAAATGAATTTAATTACGCTCAACAACTTAACCATAAATCACCTATGTTGAGAGATACACCACAACAAACAACAAAAAACACTTCCTAATATACCTCTATCTAAATTCCCAGGGCAGTTATTCCCACAAAAACCTTTTAATCCTAGGGAATATCAACATAAACCTTCAGGCCCAAACAACTTTGCGCGTCAAAATTTGAAAAACGGATTTGAAAGTCGTAATCAAAAACCAACACCAATGTCTGGTATTACATAACAAACGATCCCAATGAGCACACAAACTATAAAACAAAATTATACGCAAGAAAATACTGACGAAAATGATGAGACCTTAGAAAGTTATGAAAATCAAGAAGAAAATTCTTATTCAAATTCTGAATTGACAGAAAATGATTTTTTAGAATTAAACCCAGAATCTCCCGAAGGAAATATATAATGTCATCTAATTTGAAAACAATTCCCATAATTATTCATCAAAATTTTAATAGACTCAGGATCCGATGTTAATCTAATTACACCAAATACCGTAAAAACTCATAAATTAAGAACTCAAAAGGAATATATTACTTTCCATACAGCAAATGGAAAAGTAAATCGCACAGAAATAACAAACATTAAAACTTTCGGTCAAAATTACAAATTCCATTTTTTACCATTTCACAATGAATGTAATTTACTTTTCGGAATTCACATACTTAGAGACACTAAAACAAATATAAACTTTTGTTCTGATGAAATTATTATGAATAATAAATTATTCAAAATTCACAATTTATTTAGATTAAATAGTAACAGTTCTTTTATACAAATTAGAGATTCACATCTAGACGTAAAATTAAAGGAAAAACTTCATAAAATTATAAATGACTATAAATGTCTTTTTCCAAAAAATGGTGAACGCCTTACCTATACTAATCACACAGAACACGAAATTTATACTTCAGATGACATTCCTGTATTCACTAAAAACTATCGTATACCCCAGATATATGAATCTGATATTGAGGAGCATATACAAAAAATGCTAAAAGAAGGAATCATTCAAAAATCAAGATCCCCGTACAATAGTCCCATTTGGATAGTCCCAAAAAAATTAGACGCGTCCGGTAAACGCAAAACAAGACTTGTAATTGATTTTAGAAAACTTAATCAAAAGACAAAAGAAGATAAATACCCTCTTCCTAATATAGATAATTTGATTGATAAAATCGGTAAACCTAAATACTTTACCACACTAGATTTACATAGTGGTTTCCATCAAATATTAGTTAAAGAAAAGGACAGAGAAAAAACTGCTTTTTCAACGCAAAGCGGGCATTATGAATTCCTTCGTATGCCCTTTGGACTTATAAATGCACCCGCTACTTTTCAACGGTGTATGAATGAAGTTCTCGGTAATCTTATAGGAAAAATATGTCTGGTCTACATGGATGATATTATCATATTCGGAAACACAGGCGAAGAGCACCTTCAAAACATCCGTACAGTATTTGATTATCTTAAAAGAGCAAATTTAAAAATTCAAACAGACAAATCAGAATTCTTTCTTACGGAAGTTGAATATCTCGGTTTCGTTATTTCAAAAGAAGACCTTAAACCTAACCTAAAAAAATTGATGCTATTGAAAAAATTCAAATTCCAAAAACTACAAAAGAAATAAAGTCTTTCCTTGGTAAATTAAGTTGGTATCGAAGATTTATACCGAACTTTGCAAAATTAACAAAACCATTTACAATATGTTTGAAAAAAGGTAAGCAAATCGATATCACTAATAAAGAATATTTGGCATCATTTCAAAAAGCAAAAGAACTAATTTCGAACCCTCCAATTTTGGCATTTCCTGATTTTAATGAAAAATTTATCCTTACAACAGACGCATCAGATTACGCAATGGGTGCTGTTCTTTCTCAAAATCAAAATGGTATAGGAAAACCCCTGTGCTATGCAAGTAAAACATTTAATTCACAAGAATCAAATTATAGCACAATAGAAAAAGAACTCAAAGCCATGGTATGGGCTATTAGCAATTTTCGAACATACCTCTATGGTAGAAAATTTATTATTAGAACAGATCATCGACCACTTGTCTGGCTCTTTAATATGAAGAACGCTAACCAGAAATTGATGAGGTGGAAAATAGAGCTTTCAGAGTACAATTTTCAAATTGAGTATATATCCGGCAAAACTAATAAAATTGCTGATTACCTATCACGCATTCGAGAGCCTTTTAAAATTTCATACCATAAAGGCGATGTAACAAACACTAAAATATTTGCACATTGCATCAGTAAAGATGTAAAATTTGGAAAAGGCCTAGCCAAACAAGTCGATATAAAATATCAAAGTAAATTTTTTTGTGAAAAGCAAAGTAAAGAAAGGATTATAATACAAAATTTTAATAATCAAAAAACCATTATTCATCTGTTCTCTAAAGAAAAATTTTCAGACACTATCAACAAAAAAATCTTTCAAAAATCACTTATCCAATTAAGAGATTATTTAATCCTGAATGACATCTATGAAATTAATATTCCATTACTCTCCTGCGGTTTAGATTAACTAACAAAACCTGAACTCTTAAAATACCTTGAAAGTGTATTTAAAGAAACCTGCGTACATGTCAAAATTTACGAACTTGAAAATAATTTTTATTCCAATGAGGACCTCGAAATTCAATCTTTATTAGGTGAAAATAGTAGTAACAATGACACTATACACTCAGCCCCCGAAAATCCAATTAACGGCTTAAAATTTACAGATAACCGTTTAAATATAGCAAACAATCAAATTATATTTTCTTTGGGCTCTGAACATAAAATTGAAATTCATAAATTATTCAATAATACAAAACAAAGGCTCGAAATTACACTCACAAAAGAAAACATACAGAATGAGCTAATGGAGTTCTTCAAAATTTACGTAGTACCTAAAATTCGTTACTATTGTCTTTTTAAAGATAGTATTGAAAACGAAATTTCTAGAAACTTATCAGAAAATTTTGAACCAAATACATTAAATTTAATAAAAGTAAATCAATGGGTAAAAGACATTGAAAATATTGACGAACAAAACGAAATTATATGTTCATATCATTATGGAAAAACAAATCATCGTGGTATATTGGAGACGTACGAAAAATTGAAAAATTTATATTATTGGCCCAAGATGATACAATGCATTACTGACTACATTAATTCCTGTGAAACCTGTAAACAATGCAAATACGACAGAAAACCTATCAAAATCGAAGATTTATTCACGGAAACTCCTTCAAAACCTTTCGATATAATAAATGTCGATCTTTTTACATTAGATCAAAATACATTTTTAACAGTCTTCGATTAATTTAGCAAACATGCTCAAATATTTAAAATGAACACGAAAACTGGGAAAGAAGTAATCAAACATTTAATTACGTATTGCACAAACTATTCATATCCAAAAAAATTAATCTGTGATTCCGGAACAGAATTTGATAATTCCTTATTACGCGTATTTTGTCACAATAATAATGTAGACCTTCACATCACAAGTGTTGCAAATCCCAAATCAAACGCAATTGAACGCCTCCATTCCACATTAATAGAACATTTAAGAATTTTATATAAAAATGAACCAAATAAAAATCTTTCAGAATTATTAAAAAAAACTCTTGTCGCATATAACGATAGTAAAAATTCCATAACAAAACTTACATACTTTTCGGTAAATCTTACGAGAACGAATACCCCCAAGAAATAAAGACACCTGTCGAACAAATTAACTTTCATAAAACAAAAAGAGAAATGGAAAGAGAAAATATATTTTTAAAAATTAACCAAAATAAAAGGAAAAGCTAAAAATCGTAAAGTAAAATTAGACAAATTAAAATTCTGAATCTGTTACAGATTCATATTCGCCATCGAACTATAGGACAACCAGAAAGAAATCATAAATCTATTACAATTAGGTAATTGCTATATTTCTAACGAAGAAAAATATTTATACTATAATATTGTAAGCACAAGGCTAGGGCCAAATAATAACACAGTAAATGTATCACAGTGATACCGTACGACTCCACAGTGCACTAACACTCACCACTGATCTGTACACCTCCGTGTCCAAATCAATACTGATCCATTCATAATAACTGCCTTCCTACTAATTGTAGTCTTTAATTACTGTTACCTCACACTCCAAGATAGTAATTAATTCAATAGAACAAGCAAGCATATTGCTAATTGAACTAAGGACTTACGCAATCATTCAGTTATCAGCGTACACACGGGCAACAACACCCTCCAGGAATGCAAAGTCATTACTCGCATTCGTTTTAATACTTCGAGCATCACACCCGTCCCGAGCATGGCGTCGCACCAACTCACAAACGCTGGGGGCATCACACCCTCCGAGTATGGCATCGCACCAACTCACAAACGCTGGGGGCATCACACCCTCCGAGTATGGCATCGCACCAACTCACAAACGCTGCGGGCATCACACCCTCTGAGTATGGCGTCGCACCAACTCACAAACGCTGCGGGCATCACACCCTCTGAGTATGGCATCGCACCAACTCACAAACGCTGTTCTCCGAAAATGTCCACAATCGGCACCTGAAACACAATACGCTGAGAGAGAGCCCACCACTCTCCTCAACGTTCACGAAGCTACTGTCCCAATGATAAGGTGATGCAATCAATAATACTCATTAATTGCGTATAGAATTTATTAAATAACCCCTGAACAAAATACAACAAAAATTATTATTGTTAAGAATAGCGCTCACATTCGGCCATCCTGTAATCTCCTCGTCCTCGAGGAGGAATGCTGTTTGGGTCATTCCTGCTCACTCATTACATCACTATCTGACTCGGTATCAGATAAACCGTTTTCAGGAATCCATGGTCGCATTCTGTCAACTGCGACAACGTTTTTATATTTTGCACGTTGACTCCTTTGTGACCCCGGTATATCGATTACTTCGTACCGGTCATTTGGGAGAACAGTACTAACGAGAAATGGACCAGCAAAAGTCGGCAGTAATTTCTGGCTTGATCCTGTAGCGACATTAGCCTTCTCGATAAGTACTAAGTCGCCTTTCTGATATACTTTTGCTTCGATGCGTCTTTTGTCGAAGATCTTCTTTTGGATTTCCTGCACAGATATGATTCGGCGTAAAGCTTCTTCGCGTAACGAGGAGATATCTTTAGCGGGATCAATTTCCAACTCCGCCGTGATTTTAGAATCTGTTGGTGCTCTTGGTTTGTAACCGTACAGCACCTCACTCGCAGTCTTCCCTATAACTTTGTTAACAGTGTTATTTACTGCAAACTGAATTTTGGGAATCACGTCGTCCCATCTCTCTTCATCATCTGTGCTAGTTTTCACTGCAGAGATTATAGTTCGATGATAGCGTTCGCACTGACCGTTAGCGCGTGGGGTAGCCACAGCATTCAAAACATGAACAATTCCCATATTGTTGCAGAATTCTTTAAATTTAAGTGCTGTAAATGCTGTCCCACGGTCGGAAATTATTCTAGTCGGTGTGCCGTACGTATTTATAAATTCACTGATAAATTTCATAACGTCCTTCGTTTGGGTCGTTTTCACAGCTTTCATCAATAAGAATTTTGTGAATGCATCGATTACAACAATAAGGTATGCATTTTTGCGCGTGCTTTTAACGAACGGCCCCAAATGATCGATGTGGAGTGTATGGAAAGGAATTCCTATTTTATCAATTGGGTGTAAGAACCCTTGCTTAGATCCCGCAGGCTTCTTGTTATACAAGCATGCTAAACAGCATGAGATATATCGGGATACATACGATCTCATTCCTTCAAACCAGTAATTTTCCATTAGTTTAGTGAGAGTTTTCTCCGTTGCAAAGTGTCCTAATTCATCATGTGCGGACCTCACTATGTCTCGCCTCATTCCTCGCGGCACAACTAGGCGATTTCCTTGCATTGTAACTATGAAAATCTTACTATCTTTGAGTTTATATTCTTTGTGAATTTTCTTTTCCAAGTCTGATTCCGGGTTGCGTTTTAGTACGTCGTGGATATGACGTAATTTTACATCAGCTAGTTGTCCTGCCAGGAACCAGTCGGAGTTCTCAGTATGCAAAATGTCAACCTCTTTTGGTGCGGTTTCTGAGACTGCTGGATTCCTGCTCATTGCGTCCACATGAGCCATACGCTGTCCAGGTCGGTATTCGACTTCAAATTCGAATTCAGCGAGCTGAAGCCACCATCGTGCAATTCGAGGGATTAACTCGCGCTTAGTGTGCGCTGTTTTAATGGCATTACAATCTGTCACTAATGTGAATTTTCGTCCGTGCAGATAAATTCTGAATTTTCTTACCGAATTGACAACTGCCAATACCTCTAATTCATAGGAGTGGTATTTTTGTTCGGCTTGAGTTGTCTGGCGGCTGTAGTACGCAATCGGTTGCAATTTTCCTTCGTTGTTTTTCTGCAACAGAATTCCAGCGAGGCCGTACTTACTGGCATCTGTGTGAACTTCAGTCATTGCATCTGGGTTGAATATTGCTAGAACCGGCCGATGTGTCAAAACATCTTTTAGTTTTTGGAAAGCATTCATCTGTTCTTCGTTTCCATTGTTGCGTTTTCTTAGTTAATATGTGCAATGGTCTAGCAACTTTCGCAAAATTCGGTACAAATTGTCTGAAATATGTGGTTAATCCTAAAAATTGGCGGACTTTGTGAACGTTTGTTGGTGTGGGAAATTCACATATCGCTCGTATTTTATGTGATCCAGGTTTGATTCCGTTTTGGTCTATTTCAAATCCCAAATAATTGACTGACGTGGTTAGGAACTTGCATTTTTCTAGTTTCAGTGTCAGCCCTTCATCCTGTAACACCTGTAAAACTTCCTCTAACCGCTTTAATCCTTCTTGGACTGTTGAGCTTGGGATCAATATGTCATCAAGATACACCGTGACACTATCATAACGAAGGGATCCTAGGACTTTGTTCATTAGCCGTTGGAAAACGCTGGGTGCGTTGGCCAGTCCGAATGGTATCCTATTATATTCGTACTGTCCATCCGGCGTGACGAATGATGTTAAGTACCGACTTTCCTCAGCTATTGGAATTTGATGATAGCCGCTTCGTAAATCTAGACAAGTGAAATACTTACAGTTGTGCAGTCTGTCAATTTGGTCGTCAATTCGTGGAAGCGGGTAATGATCACTAACGGTTCGACTGTTCAATTTTCTGTAGTCCACACACATACGATTTTCGCCGTCCTTCTTTTTCACGAGTAGCACTGGTGAAGTATAGGGCGACTGCGACTCCCTAATAATATCCGCATCTAATAACTCCTTCGTTATGTTTCGTACAGTCTTTCTTTCTGTAGGCGACATCCGGTACGGTCGGTAGCAAATAGGTATATCATCTGAAAGTTTGATTTTCATTTCTCCGGAACGTGCTGTCCCCAACTCACCAGTAGTGAGTGCAAAACACCTCCTATAGTTGTTTAAAAGAGTAAATAGCTCCTCACGTTCGTTCATAGAGATTTGTCCAACCGTTAATTTCTCCATATCAAGTGGTTCAAACCTTTGTTCTTTTGTATGAAATATATATACTGCATGATCGTCAAGTTCTTTGCAAAAGTGGCCCTGTGTGATTTTACGATTTGGTTTGAATATTAAATCATGCTCTGATACATTCATTACAGGAATAACAGGTATGTGCTTCTCATCAGAATTCAATCGTAGAATTACTTCTGGTATGCAAAAGATTTGTTCTCCTTGTTTGACAATCTTCGCAGGTACATATACACCTTTCTCGCATTTCACTTTCGTGGTGACAGCAACATGCCCCAAATGATTAGGCGGGATCACTGTCGCATTCTTTGCCCATACAACTGGTTCATATTCATTCTCCTTAGACTCTTCTGTCTTTAAATCTGTAGTCTTCTCTCGTATTCTCAGTCTTTTACTATCTTTTTCCACAATAATATTCTCGCTTTCTGTGAATGGCTGTCCGATCAAGACTGGTATACTCTGATCTTGAGTACTTACTACATCCGCAGTGACTAGCACAGTGGCTTCGTCTACCTTTAGTTGGAAGGATGTACTTCCTGCGGTTTCTATTTGGCCATGACCGTAACCTCGTATAACTTTCTTATTAGCGGGGTTAATTTGGAGCCCAAGTTCTTTTACCTGTGCGTCGGTGATCGTGACATAGCTGCTCCCAAAATCCACATATCCTCTGACATGTTGGCCATTTACCAAAGCGTTTACGTAATATTTTTCGTTTAAGCTCTCCGAAGTGGAATTGGTAATTAATGCGGTGCTAGCTGGTTTCTTTACTGCTATTTTCTCCGGGTGTGCGCTCTTCTTTGGACAATAAATAGCATAATGTCCTACCTCCTTACACCTAAAACAAATAGCATTAGTACGTCGTTGTGGTTCTGGTTGATGCTCCTTTCGATCCTGGCAGTGATACGGTGTGCGGTGAAACCGTCGACGATGATGTGATATTTTCCTGTTTGAATTCGGGTGAGCATCCGGTTTATATATTGGTCGTTCTCTGCAAGTTCGCAAGAACTCATACAGTGTTTCCGGTGTTCCGTAATCTCCAGCCTTAGCTATAGAACGGAGGTTTTCGTCTACAAGGCCGCCTATTATGCAGGACACTGCATTTCTACCTTTAATGTTGCAAGCGGAGACCATCGCGCTCTTTTCATAAAAATATCTAGCAATGCTCTCTTCTGGCCGTTTCTTTCGCTGCAACATTCCCTCTAATTGGGAGCAATACTCTCTTTGGCAGGGAAACGCCCAACTCAACATAGTCTTCCATGTTTCCCATGTGTGATTGACTGAGGTCAGTCCGCTGTACCATGTGGCTGCCAGACCCTTCAACTTCCCCAGTGCGTAATATATTGTAGTCTCTTCAGACCAACCAAATAACACTCGTAACTTATCCACCTTTCGTACCCACTTCACAATGTCCTGGTTTGCGTCCTCGGGTGAGAACGGGGGTACGGCATCTCCACGGAACGCGTGTGAAGTTGACGGCTGGGGATTGGGCGTCCTTGATTGGCTCTGCACCACTTTTGTTAGATTGCTAACAATTTCTGTTAATTCACCCAACCGACGTTCACCCGAACGTTGTCGTCGTTGTTTACGCCGTGGTCTAGATCTTTCACTAGACTCAGAGGTACTACTAGACGAGCTATCATGGCTACGGCTTGCAGATCGCCTGCGCCGTCTACCTCTTGGTTCAGTACGATATCTTTTGGAGGAATCCATCGTATATAACTGCACTCGCAGTGCTATTCTCACGAGCAGCACGAAGATTCCGATCCCACTTCTGAAATGTAAGCACAAGGCTAGGCCCAAATAATAACACAGTAAATGTATCACAGTAATACCATACGACTCCACAGTGCACTAACACTCACCACTGATCTGTACACCTCCGTGTCCAAATCAATGCTGATCCATTCATAATAACTGCCTGCCTACTAATTGTAGTCTTTAATTACTGTTACCTCACACTCCAAGATAGTAATTAATTCAATAGAACAAGCAAGCATATTGCTAATTGAACTAAGGACTTACGCAATCATTCAGTTATCAGCGTACACACGGGCAACAACACCCTCCAGGAATGCAAAGTCATTACTCGCATTCGTTTTAATACTTCGAGCATCACACCCGTCCCGAGCATGGCGTCGCACCAACTCACAAACGCTGGGGGCATCACACCCTCCGAGTATGGCATCGCACCAACTCACAAACGCTGGGGGCATCACACCCTCTGAGTATGGCATCGCACCAACTCACAAACGCTGGGGACATCACACCCTCTGAGTATGGCATCGCACCAACTCACAAACGCTGGGGGCATCACACCCTCTGAGTATGGCATCGCACCAACTCACAAACGCTGTTCTCCGAAAATGTCCACAATCGGCACCTGAAACACAATACGCTGAGAGAGAGCCCACCACTCTCCTCAACGTTCACGAAGCTACTGTCCCAATGATAAGGTGATGCAATCAATAATACTCATTAATTGCGTATAGAATTTATTAAATAACCCCTGAACAAAATACAACAAAAATTATTATTGTTAAGAATAGCGCTCACAATATTAACCTTAAAAATCTTAAAGAATCCATAGAAGTTCAAAATCAAAATTCTTTAAAATTAAACAAAAAAATTCAAAACCTTCGACCAGAAATTCGCAAAGAAACTAATGCTCTACTAAATAGTCTAAATTTAGAACTTTTGAATTTAAGCAACCGTATCAAAATATTATATGGTCATAGACAAAAACGTGGTCTATTTAACGGACTAGGTAAAATAATAAATATTATTACTGGAAATCTGGACCAAGACGATAAAGAAAAGTATGACTCACTTATCGAAGAAATCGAAAATAATCAAGAAATGTTAGAAAAAAATCAAAATACACAAGTTACATTTCTAAACGATCTTACTAAAGAATTTAATAACAAAATTGAAAATATAAACAAAAATCAAATACTTTTGGAATCACGAATCATAAAGATCGAAAATCTAATAAACAAACAAGAAATTTTATGGGATGACATATTTCTTACCACATATACAATTAATTTTATCCGTGATAATGTTAGAATCTTAAATTTTCTTACTCAAACTATAGAAAACTCTTTAAGTTTTTGTCTGGAAGGTATTTTCCACACTTCACAAATACCTACCGAAGACTTAGAAAACATTTTCTCACAAATTAAACAAATAACGCAAATAGAATTCATAAATTTCTATAATATTCAACAATTAATAAATTCAAGATGTTCCCTAAATGACGATAATATAAAATATCTAATAATAATACCCGTATTTCAAAAACACGTTCTTCCTATATTCCAATTAACCCCAGTCCCTTATATACAACACAATATTGTAACAGTTAAATTATAATTTCATATTATTTAGTCATAAAAATGACCAATACTTTATTATTGATAAATGTATAAAAATGAAGGATAATAATTATTGTAAAACAAATTATGTCAACATGCAAGAATGTTATGTCAATATTATTAAATTCAAAAAGGATAACAACTGTAAATATAGAGAACTCGAGGATACTAAAATTATAAAGAAAATATACAATTCGAATTTATTTTCGGATAAAGAATCAATCTCTCTTAACTGCAAATCCAAATACGTTGAACTAAATATAAATAAAATTTATAAAGTTAAAAATACCGAAAATTGTCTCATAGACAATGAACAATTTAATAACGAAATTAAAGCAAAAGAAATTAGTTTAAGTCAAATTGACATAATATCCTTTACACCTAGAATTAATATAACGAAAGAACATATTAGAAATATAAGTTATATAGAAATCCCTCATGTTAAACATGAAAAATTGACTTTCCAAAAACAAGTGGAAAAACAATGTAATTCTGTACACTTGTATTATTATCATAATAATTGTAATTATATCATTTATATTATATAAAATATTTGTAAGGGTAAAATTACAGAAGAAACAAGAATCACAAAATCCAATTGAATTAAAAAATATAGATCCTCTGAAATAAAAAACAAAGAGATTCGTTTATAAACAATCTCGAAGGGGAGGAATTATGTATGAACTATTGTTGTTTATCAATGAATCACTGTGTTATCGCTCTGTAATTTTCCACAATGTAATTGTAGAATATAAATATGTATCATTCTGTAATATTAACCAGAATGTATTCGTCAGTCGTTAAGAATAGTAATTGTTTCTGTAATAAAATTGTTTTTTCGAAATAAATTTAGTTTTCAAAGTAAATTTAGTTTTTTTTAAAAACTAAAAATTATAAAAACATAATTTATATATATATATATATATATATATATATATATATATATATATATTGTTAAAATAAATCCTAACTGGGACTGGGAGTAGGCTATGAACAGGCAAATGTACAGACATTTAGATAATTTTCAGTGAAAGTAAAAATGGAATCTGTGACATTTTTTGTTAACTAATTTTGTATTAGATCAATACGCTTTAAATTAAATGTATTACACTATGAACAAGATAAATATTCGACAAATGTCAAATAATGAATTTGACAGAATCGTCTATAGTAACATAGCATTTTTTTATTCACACCGGTTATGTGCGCCTTATATAATCTGATTATTTTTCAATTTAAATTGTTAATATTGTAACGTTTTATATTTATTTAGGTGAAGTATAAATATTAGACAATTATTGTTATTTAAAATTAAGTGTTTATTAAACTATAATGAAAGTTACTATTACTAATATTAAACAACTATTAAAAACTATTTCAACTAAAACTATAATTAACTAGATAAAACTAACACTAACACTATTAATTTAACCAATTAACACTACTATTTATTTCCACGATATTACTTATTATATATTTTTCACTACGTGTTCCAATCTTATACTGCCGGTCTGTTGCAGACTCTTGTATATTATTTACGCGATTTTAGATTACTATATTTATATCACTATATACTTATATCACGTTCAACTGTCCGCCTATCGACCTCCACAGTGTCTATATACTCAACAGCGTCTGTATATTCGGACAGAAGTCACCCCTGCTCGGACAGAAGTCACCCCTTTCACAACACTATCTGTCTATTTATGTAACTCTCTGTCTAACTTCCACAGCCTCAATATCATCCAATGTCCGTATGCCACTATTCTTCAACACCACTGCCGAGTATTCAATTCCACTTGTCGTTACTGTCCCCACATACCTAGCTTCCCAATACTCTTCAACACTACCGAGTACTCTCTTTAACAGCTGTCCTGGTATACCAGTAACTTTCCAACTCGCCGTTACTGTTCTTGTACACTATAGCTTCCCAATACTCGTCAACATTACCGAGTATTTACATCCACAGCTATTCAAATATACCAGTAACTTCCCGAGTATCTACTCGACACCAACTGCATACGCTCACTACGATACTACTGTGCTTCTCACTAACACTTTACTCTCTAACACATCCTGTATCTGACTTACTCTCGATCTTAACTACATTCTATCTATACAGCTGCCATTATCTTCTAGAAAAGCCCTAGAATGTTTGACCGCATAATAACAATGAACACAAAAGGTTCAGGCGACCGGAAGTAATTAAACACGTTGCGACCGGTTTGTTTATGTAGCCCGTCTGCTAGCGCGATTGCGTCGTCGCTATAAATAGACACTCATTGCTGCAGCGACGGCTGTGCGGCTGCGACGGCGTGGCGACAGCGGCGGCGACGGCGGGCGTTCCACGTTACAATAATATATAATAATAATAATAATAATAATAATAATAATAATAATAATAATAATAATAATAATAATAATAATAATAATAATAATAATAATAATAATAATAATAATAAAAATGGTAAAAACAAGAAGTCAAACTTTGCGTGGCGTGCCGGATCGCGTCACAATTCGGATTGAACTCAATGGAAAATGACCAAAGCAATGAAATAAGGTAGACGAGAACGGAAACTGAAGAAACCGCAATGGTATTACAAAGAAGCGTTGAAGATCTAACATTATTAGCTTCGCCCGCAGAAAATGTTGCTGTGACTGAAACAGTGCAGCCCATTGATGAGTGTCAACAACGAAGGCCGAGGACGAAGTGGAATAAGGAAATGAACGAATTTATCGTCCAATGCTACTTAGAAATAACAAAATTAGAGACAATTCAGATAGCGTGCAGTCAAGAATTAATTAATTAATTAATTAATGCAAAAGTACTCGAAAAGTTCCCGCAATTACGGCTCAAAACAAAACAAAATATACTGGATCAGAGAAGATCTCTCATGTTTAATAATAGGATAACGCCTGATAGGATGAGTTATATCCGAAGACATGTAGCAAGAATATTAGGCATGAACACAGAAAATGAAGTGCAAGAAGAAATTGATGGTACAGAAAGTGAGCAAGAAGAAAGAACAGAAAACCAGCCAAATGAAATAGAAACAAAATATATAAGTATTCAAGCGGAATATGATGGATTAGATCCTATGTTTAAACCACGAATCCCTAGATTGAGAATGAATTCTGAAACAAAGAATATAATAAACGAACTCAACCAAATATTAGAAAAGAAAATAAAAGAACACACAAGACTAGAGGAACTTCATAGTTTGATATACACAGCAGCTTATACGGCTTTACTTCTTAATGGTCAAAAAATAAAAAAAACAAATGCTGAAAACAAGAGACAAAAACGAGAACCACCATGGGAACGTCGGCTTAAAAATTGGATAATACGATTGCGCAAAGAAATAGGGTTGCTCACACAAAGACAACGTATAAATCCAAGCAATAGAGTAACTAGATTGGCAGATGAAATAAGTATAAGTCAGATAGGAACAGAAACCCCGAAGAAGTTCTAGATTATCTAAAACAGTTGTTAGCAGCTGCAGCTAGAAGATTGCGGCGGTATAAAGCAAGAACCGAGAGAAGAAAACAAAATTTGCTCTTTGAAACCAATCAAAAGATATTTTATAGGGAAATGAATAAGAAAAACAGTAATAAAGATCCTGGAAATGTTGAACAAGTACCGACAAAAGAAAATACAAAAAAAATTGGATCAATATGTGGTCTAAGATGGTAACACATAAGAATACCAAATGGATAAGAGATGAGAAAAGGAGTACAGGAGATATAAGAACAATGTACCAATGAAAAATTTGTGAAAAAGATGTACTAGAAGCCACAAGAAAAATTTTAAACTGGAAAACTCCTGGTGTAGACCATATCCATAATTACTGGTACATAACAGTTAAAGCGACACATAAGCAATTAGCAGCTTGTTTTATGAAGATATTACAAGAACCATCTAAAATGCCTAAATTTATGACAACTGGTAACACATATCTACTATCAAAAATGGAACCTGCAAGTAATGATCCTGGAAAATATCGACCGATTACGTGTCTGTCGACAATATACAAGGTACTTACATCTTTAATCACAGAAAAAATCTATAAACATTTAGATGTAAATAGAATTCTAGATGAAGAACAAAAAGGATGTAGGAAGGAAACGCAAGGATGTAAGGAACAGGTTTTAATAGATATGATAATTACCGAGGATGCAAAGAAACACACGAAACCGCTTTACACAGCGTATATCGACTACCAAAAGGCATATGATAGTGTATCACATACATGGATGTTGGAAGTACTACAAATTTATAAGACAGAGAATCATATATACAGGTTTCTGAAATATGCTATGTCACAATGGAAAACAAAATTACTAATGAAAACAGAAGAACAAACGACCGAAGTAAGAGAAATAGCGATAAAAAGAGGTATGTTTCAGGGAGACACTCTGAGTCCTCTGTGGTTTTGTCTTGCTTTAAAACTATTGACTACCATACTAAATAGTAAAAGAAGAAGAGGATACACATTAGAAAAAGCAAACCTAAATTATACTCACCTGTTATATATGGATGATTTGAAGTTATTTTCCAGTAAACGGGAAGATTTAGAATACCTTCTAAAGCAAGCATTAAGCTATAGCACAGATATTAACATGAAGTTTGGCTTAGATAAGTGTCGAATGCACAGTATGAAAAAAGGAAAATGGGAAGATCAGGAAAGAGTAGAGGTAGATGAGAAACAAGAGCAAATTTTACACATGGCAAAAGATGAATTGTATAAATATCTAGGATATCAACAAGCAAGAGGAGTGGCTCAAAAATAATGTAAGGAGAAGTTAAGAGATCTGTATAAGTAGGGCAATTAACAGCTATGCTACCTCGGTATTAACTTACAGCTTTGGTGTGATTAAGTGGACAGATACTGATTTAAAAGATATAGATACCAAAACAAGAAAACTCTTCACAACATACAGAGCCCATCATCCTCGAAGCTCTATTGAACGGTTCCACATGAAGAGAAAAGAAGGAGGTCGGGGGATTCCAGAAATATTTGATGGCCATTACAAACAAGTACATAATATAAGGGAATATTTTTATGAGAAAACCATAACATCAGAAGCATATAAAGAACTTTGCAAAGCAGATAAAAATTATACACCCATAAATTTGGCAGATAAGAATTATGAACCAATGAGTAAAGTGAAGTCAAAAGAAGAAAAGAAGAGAATATGGAAACAGAAGAAATTACATGGTAGGTATCCAGCAGAAATTGAAAAAGACTCTATACATAAGGAAGCCACACAATCATGGTTAAGAAGAGGTGACATATTTGTAGAAACGGAAGGATTTATGTATGCAATAAAAAACAAGAAAAAATTGAATACATATATTCAGGATGTACACCCCTAGCGAAATTGCAATATCTAACACGACACGACAAAATTGCTAAAGTAATACACTTAAAATTATGTAACCAACACCAACTTATTGATTTAGAACCATACTACAATAATGAACCCCAGAGTATACACGAGAACGAGCATGTAAAAATCTATTGGAACAGGCGTATAATTACAGATGAAAAAATAGAACATAACATCCCAGATATAATACTCATAAAGAAGAATGAAGAAACAACGTTCATAATTGACATAGCAGTACCAAATAGTATAAATATAGATGACACTTGGGATTTAAAAATAAGAAAATATATACCTCTGGCTGACGAAATTAATTAAAAAAATGTGAAAAATGAAGTATTTATTTATTTATATATTTATAAGTAAGTACCCGAAAGGAACAAAGTTCCCAATTAAGGGGTACTACAAAATAATACATTTACATATTATCAGTACAATAAATTCTGCAAAGAAAAATTACTATAAGCAGGTTATAAATTAATACAATGAGAAATATGTCATCAATTTCTTCTTAAATAATAATAAACAATCAAAAAAAAAGTCCATATCATCACAATTAGTGTATAAAACATTAAATACAGAACATGAACGCCTTAACATACTTTTTAATTCGTAATTTGTCCTAGCTGTTGTTATGGAAAACAATATTTTTTGGCGAAGATGATTTGTTCTGGGTACATGAAAATTTAACAATGCAAGTAGATTGGAATCCATTATAACATTATTAATTAATTTGTAAATAAACAATAGAGATTGCACAGTGCGTCGATTCTCAAGAGATAGCATATTAAGACTTATTAATGCAGTGTTGTAGAGAAAATCATTTTGAGAACCAAAATGACCCTTATACCAACAATATCTTGCAAATTTTCGCAGAATAATTTCAATAGCTCTTATCGAATTTTGATACAATGGATTCCAAATCAGGAAACAATATTCTAAATTGGCACGAACAAAACAATTGAAAAGGGATTTAAGAGTGGTAATGCTATGAAAATCTCGTGAATTTCTCACAATAAATCCAAGATTTCTGTAACTACAAGTGACTAAGTTGTTAACGTGCAATGAAAAATCAAACTTAGGATCAAATAATACTCCCAAATCCCTTTTAGTGCTAACTCTACACAAATTGATATGGTTCATTCTATACTCATATAAGATATAATTATTTTGTTTCGTTGAAAACGACATGACCTCACATTTCTTTACATTAAACGGCAGTTCAGATTCAAATGACCAAGCCATAATATTATTGTCACATTGTAATTCAAGGCAATCATTGACAGTGTTAACAATTTTGTAAATTTTCATATCATCAGCATAAAGAAGGCATTTTGAGTTTTTAATTCGTCCTACTATGTCGTCTATAAATAGGTTAAATAACAAAGGGCCAAGATTATATTCTTGAGGAACTCCCGATGTAGCAATAAACGGCTGTGAAGTGAATCCATTGTAATAAACGTGTAAATTACGATTATTCAAGTAAGATGAAAGTAGTGAAGCTAAGTTTAAGGAAAAATTAAAATTATTTACTAGTTTCTGAATGAGAATTTGATGGTCAACTTTATCAAAAGCCTTAACAAAATCTGTGTAGATAACATTCACTTGCAAATTATCATATAGAGCGTTTAATTATTCGGTGAAATTAGCTAAGTTTGTCGCAGTTGATTTACCTTTTATGAAACCATGCTGTGAATCTGATATTTGTTTATGTACAGTGTTATATATATATATATATATATATATATATATATATATATATATATATATATATATATATATATATATATATATATATATGATTGTAAATGATATTTTCAAGAATTTTTGAGATGTTAGATAATATAGCTATGGGACGATAGTTACAAATGTTACGTTTGTCACCGGACTTGTGAACTGGCGTAATATAAGTAGTCTTTAATGACGAAGGAAAGGTGTGAGTAGAAAGAGATAGATTGAAGAGAATATGAAATGGTTTTACAACTATATCACGACATCCGTTAATTAAATATGCCGGGAAGTTTTCTGGTCCAGGATTAGTGGATGGTTTTAATTTACTAATCGACTCAATAATTTGTAGTTCAGTTATGGATTCTAATGATACCAAATCAGATGGCAAATTGCAAGTGATAGGATTTACTGTAGTGGAAAAAGATGAAGTCGGCACGTACACAGATGAAAATAATCGTAATATTTTTTATCCTTAGTTCTTTTATATAGTTCATGATATTTGGTTTTTAATTTTATATTTTTGATGATGTTTTTCGAAAACCATGGGGGATACTTGAATATTTTTCTAGAGGTTGTAGGAATGCATATATCAAATATGTGGTATAATATTTCATAAAATTTGTTAAATGCATCCTCAACGTTGTTGAAATTTGACAGAATACTCTAATCAAATGTACCCAGCAGACTATATAACAATGCGTAATCCGCTTCTCTAAAGTTGTATGAGATCTCCTGATCACTGTTCATTGTTGCCTCGTGTACTATAGGTGTATCAGGAATAATAGATACATTTAAAGCTGGAGGATAATTATCTTCAAGGACAAGAGGGCAAGAATCATGTGTAATATTGCAGTCCAAATTGGAAAGAACTCTATCTAAAATTCTATTATTAGAATTGAGAATATGATTATTTTGTGATGCTTGGAATTGGAAAAGTTTAAAAAAGATGAAATAATGTTATTAGTGTAGGAATTAAAGTAGTAATCCGATAACTGACTAATGTTAAAATCACCGATAATCAAAAAATCACTGTACATAATATCAGGAATTGATTCTATGGATTCATAAATGTAATCTTGCTGATCAATAGAAATAGGTGAAGGCGAGTAAACTACCACAACATATAAAAATTTAACAGGTGATAGTTGAATTTTAACACAGATAATATCTGCTAAAGTGTTATTGTGAAGATGCATATTCACAATAGATGTATGAAATTTAGAATGAATAGCGCATAATACGCCACCACCACAGCATTTTCCTCCTTTGGTTATATTTCTATCCTTTCTATAAACAACATAGTCGGTACCAAACACTTCAGAATCATAAACTGATTGTTGAAGCCAAGTTTCAGTTAAGGCAATTATATCAAAATTAGAAGATGATACATTATTATAGAAATCATTAAGCTTGGTATTTAAACCCCTAACATTTTGATAATATATTAACATATGTAAGATGAATAAAGTTAAAATATAACGCAAACAACATAATTTATAATTTTTCAACACTCAAATATTGTACTATCAAAACAAAAATAGGCAGAAAAACAAATACAAAATATTCAGAGCCAACCCTGTGCGAAAGCAAAGTTCATTTGTGCGTGCTAAACTTAACGGACAATGCTATGCAAAAATTATAATATCAATTAGCAAAGACAATGGTTTTTACAAGAAACAGAGATTTATAGTGAGAGTTCGTTGAACTGTTTCATTGCGTAAATTTTTACTATCTCTTTACTTGTTTTAATATATATAACACGATCACTGGTCCAAGTGTTTTTTAAACCGAATTTCTGTTTAACAGCATTTAATACATCAAGTCTCTTCCTTGTTAGGTCCTCACGAATAACTATACCCGTAGACTTGAGTTTACGGTTATTTGAATAAAAAACTGCCCGATCATTATAACGTGCAAATTTCACTATAATAGGACGGCACTTATCTTTTATTCGTTTCCCAAGACGATGGCTGCGGTCAATGGCGGACTGATCCAGTGCGATTCCCATCTTCTGCTGGAACAGCTGTACAACGGTAATGTCGGTCATCTCACTATCATGTTCAGGAACCCCAAATACACGGAGGCAGTTTCTTCTGCTGTACTGCTCTAGGCGGTCTACTTCCCCGGACAGTTCTTCTATTTTTTCATCTTTAGTTTTCAATATGCGTTGAAGACTATTCACTTCTTTCGACAGTTTGTCAATTTCTGCACGCACTATCGATGATATTTGTAAAGACACTGCCTCCACTATCTTATTTATAACCGCCTCCGAGATTAAGGTATCAACATTGGGCACATCAGCTGTCATTGTACTGATCGCATTTTTTATATTTGGTCTTGACCTAGTGTCCATTTTGTGCACAACTTTTAGCAAACAAAAAATAAAAACTTATTTGAAAAAACGGTCGGTGTAGCACGCAACAAAAACACGTCTACTCTGCACAGAGGTACACTATACTATATGTTAAAATAATACCAATTGTAGTAGGGGCTACTGGAGAAATACCAAAGAAGTTGTTTGATAGTTTGAAAACACTAAAACTACAAAGAAATACTCACCTCCAGTTACAAAAAATTACCATCTTAGAAACATGCCGAATTGTAAGAAGAATACTGGGAGATCAACAATAAAAATGTCAACATGATGAAAATGAAGAAAACATGGTAGAATGGTCTGTAGAACGAGAAAAAGCGGAATGTGCGTAGATTGGGTAGGCTCACATCACCAGCGGGAAAAAAATTCAAAAAAAAATAAATAATCTAAAATGTAATATGTATTGTACGTAGAACTATGATTATTGTATATACTTGCTTAAATGGCCGTATATATAATTTATGTACCTATTAAAATGAAAATAAAGAAAAATAATAATAATAATAATAATAATAATAATAATAATGATAATAATAATGATAGTAATAATAATAATAATTATAATAGTAATAATAAAAATAATAATAATAAAGCGGAATGTGCGTAGATTGGGTAGGCTCACATCACCAGCGGGACAAAAATTCAAAAAAAGAAACTAAAATGTAATATGTATTGTACGTAGAACTATGATTATTGTATATACTTGCCTAAATGGCCGTATATATAACTTATGTACCTATTAAAATGAAAATAAATAATAATAATAATAATAATAATAATAATAATAATAATAATAATAATAATAATAATAATAATAATGAAATGTAATTTTAAGAAGAAAAGATAATAAAGAAGGATAAAGTTTATTGCCGTTCGGCGTTTTCTAATTTATTTCCACTTCTAATATAAGATTAAAGAAAAGCTTTGATTTGTGTAAATAACATTTTTGACAAATCTCGTGTCAAATTGACATTTAATTAAAGCCGTTTAAATTAAGACACAGGTTTCTTTGTTCATAGCCTACTTCGAATTAGGATTTTCTTTTGAACACGCAGTATATACCAGGTGTCTTCTTTTTTTGTGGACCATTAGGAAATACAATGATAAAATTTTAATATTGTTGTAAGTTTTGCCCTATTAATTCTAGATCAAAATATTAAATACAGAAAATGTTCAACATTAAATACTAAATCCAACAGTTCCAAAATTATTGTTTACATGCGTTTCGTTTGCGAAAGAGAGGCAATATAAAAGTAATAATTTTTAGCTATTTATAGAGTGCCAGGAGCGATAGCACAAAATTTTTGCTTGAATTTGGCAGATGACATCTGTCATAAAGTTTTATTAATTATTGAATTACTTAATTAATTTATCAGTACGCATAAATGCATTTACCATGGCAATAAAAACTCAATGGAACAATACTGACAATTAAATATCAATTAATAAACTTTTATCTGTCAAAGTGAAGCAACACGACCATTTGAATTGTAATTCTAGTTTCATCAGAAATTAAGCTGGTTATTAATTTTACACCTCGTTCGTACCCATTTCTTTTGCTCTCGTTGCTTTTTAATGCCGTTATTTTTAAATTCTGTAAAATTAAAAAAAATGCGCGCATATTATTTTTCACCCTATTATTAAATGGAATTAAAAAGAATTTTAAGCATACGAGCATACACCATTGGTGCAATTTAAGAAACATAAGGCTTAGGGTAAAAGTAATGTTTTTGAAAAGTACCTTGTTTAACAAAATTTGAAAACTATCTGTTATTTACAAACCTTTGTTATTTTGAACTTTGGTATCGTAAAAGGTATAAGGATTATGTTTAAAGAATGAAATTATTTACTCATTTAGGTACTTTATGATTCACAGCAATTTTTGAAACTCTGTATAAATACTTCTCAAAACTGATAAAGATATATAATAGTGAAATCGGAACAAGTAAAAATAATCATTAATACTTATTTGTAAAACTGTTAAGATTTTTAAGGAAAAGTTTCGTAGATTTTAATCAAATAAATACAATATTCCCTTACATGCAGATTAGTACAGTGTGTTCAAAAAAATTCCTAACTCTGAGTAGGCCATGGACAAAGAAACGTATGTAAATTTATGAATATTTAATTAAATGTCAATTTGACATGAGATATTGTCAAAAATGTTAATTAAAAAAATCAAAGCTTTTCTTCTTGAATCTTGTTTTTAGAAATGGAAACAAATTAGAAACCGGTGAATGTCAATATACTGTATCCTTCTTTATTGTCTTTTCTCCTTAAAATTACGTTTCAAGATCAATTTTGACATCTTGATTTTTCAATTGAATAATGATCAGACATACGTATCTCTGTTCATAACCTACTGCGAGTTAGGAATTTTATTGAACACACTGTATAAGAAAAAATATCGAAAGTTGAAAAAAATAGAAAATCATTTTAAAGTGGAGAAATATGTTTTTTAAAAATAATTACAAAACTACATATTTAATAGAAAATTTGTGTCATGTAAAAGAATCAATAAATTCTTTTTTCAGTTCATTGACCAACATTCCAATAACTTTTTCTATCGACATTAATATTTCCAATTATTTTCATAATTTATATGTAGAAAATATATAACACATAATACATAAAAAGAGACGAACAAAAACAAAATTACCTACTATCCTCTTCATCGCATTTGGGGTCCAGAATACAAGCAGTAACTCATCTATTCTGTCGCAAAGTATTTCTTTGTCGAGAATGTAAGTCAGAGTGCCTTGTATAATGTAATATGTCCCTTTTCAAAACATCTCCCCCCTGGTTCTTCCGCGATATTGTCCTTTTACCCTGACAGCTGTCACCGACACTCTTTTCTTTGCTATGGTCACTTGATTTATACCAAGTGTACCAGAGATTAAAATTTCGCAACGGGAGAAATATATGAGTGCAGCAAATTAGTTCCAGAACAAAGTTTTTATCTCTGAATGTTATTGCTGAGGTATTTCAATGTATACAGGATAAATTTTTGAAACTTTGTCTGTCAACTTGTTGACTAACTTTTCTGTGTTATTTACTTCATTCATTTATCTTGGTTTCAAAAACAAGTTGTAAAAGTAGCAAAGTTTTACTAAAAAGATATTGCAAAATATTTTTAATTGCATGTGATACCTACTTTGTTTCTCAAAATTCAATAGAAGTATTTAATCGATTGCATTTTTGTTTCATTTTAATTGTCATAAAAGTTAAGCTGAAATAATAATAAATAAAAAGCAAATAAAATATTTTGAAATCAATATACATTATCGTGATCGTAACGTCAAATTTCATATCTACTTAGCTTTTTACAGAGGTGGCGAACGTCCGGCTTGCGGGCCACATAAGACCAAGGCTTTACTATATAGAAGTCGTGCATTAGACTAGTGTGACGTCACGTTAACGGTCCGACTGAACGCACAGCTCACAGCTTATAATATAGGATATGCTTTACGAACGCATAGATTTTGTGTTCTCGTAGTAGTCGTAGTTATATTATTCGATTTATATTGTTGAACGTAATACATTTTAAATAGTTACAATTTCAAAAATATTGTGTATTATTTTCACCTCCCTTCATACCGTAGGTAAGGGAGGTAATGTAATCGTGCCAATAAATCGATGGTGAGTTTGCAGTAAATAAGCACGAATTAGGGTCCCCACAAGACGTATTTACTATTTTTACGACGATGTGTGTGTGTGTGTGTGTGTGTGTGTGTGTGTGTGTGTGTGTGTGTGTGTGTGTGTGTGTGTGTGTGTGTGTGTGCGCGCGTGCGTGCGTGTGTGTGACGATTTTTTTCGTCCACGATAACTCTTATAACAAACTTTCAAATATTTCTATTTTCCGTATTTAAGATCTCTACATTCATATAAAGAGTTGATTATATTTTGGGTAAAATTGGATAACCGGAAGTGACTGTTTACTTGAAGCCCATAACAGTTTTTAATGAAAAACTATATTAAAATATAATCCAAAACTTTTCAATTTTAGTATTTAAGACTTTTATATCAAGAGGAACAAAATATTAGATTTTGGCTAAAATTAATAAACCAGAAGGGACACTTTACTTGAAGCTCTGAACAGATTTTCGTGAAAAATATGATACACTCCAAAACTTGTCAAATTTAGTATTTAAGACTTTTATATGAAGAAGAACAACTATTAAATTTTGGCTAAAATTGATAATCCGGAAATGATACTTTACTTGAAGTTCTCAACAGATTTTCGTGAAAAATATATTATGATATATTCCAAAACTTTTTAAATTTGGTATTTACGATTTTTATATTAATGAGAACTACAAGTTAGATTTTTTCTAAAATTGATAAACCGGAAGTGATACTTTACTTGAAGCTCTGAACAGATTTTTCGTGAAAAATATAATAGGAAATATTCCAAAACTTGTCGAATTTAGTATTTAAGACTTTTATATAAAGGGAAGCAACATATTAGATTTTGGCTAAATTGATAAACCGGAAGTGATACTTTATTTGAAGCTCTGAACAGATTTTCGTGAAAAATAAATTGATACAATCCAAAACTTTTAAAATTTTGTATTTAAGACTTTTATATTAATGAGAACGACATACACTAGATGTTTTCTAAAATTGATAAACTACAGGAAGCTAAAAACAGATTTTTTTGAAAAAATACATTAATACATGATTCAAAACTTCTCAAATTTGGTATTTAAAACTTATGTATAATTTGAAACATTAGATTTTTATTATACCTATATGATAAACCGGAAGTGGTACTTAATTTGGAGTTCTTAACAGATTTTCGAGGAAAACCATTATGAAATATAATCCAAAATTTGGTATTACAGACTTTTCTATTTATTGGAACAACAAATTAGATTTTGTTTACAAACGATCAACTGGAAGTGATACTTTACTTAAAGCTCATTGCTATTTCAAATATGGAATCGACGGGAGGTCATGTGTTGGCCACATCAGATTTTTTTTACAGTAATACAATAATTACAATAATTGAAGACTTGGAGTAAATAATGATGTGAGTGCAATTTTTGTGGAACTTTTTAAAAAAAAAACTAATAATAAATAAATACCTATATATAATATATAATAATATAAGCCTTTATCTTTATCTTATTTATATTATAGGGTTAGGTACTTAAATTATTATTTTTCGTAATCTTGGAGGCACTGCGATGTATCGCTCAAAACCATTTTTTTGTTTGTATTTGGTCATTTGGAAAGTGGAAACAGATACCTACTTTTCTTAAGGCCGGAATGTATCAATCTCTAACCATCTACGGTTTTGCAAGTGTAAGGGGTGAGGTAAGAAGTAGGCGGAGCCGTAACGTTTCCCCCACCGTTTGAGTTTCTATGAATTAGGGATAATATTATGCTTTGAACTTTGAACAGAATTCGCCAGGTATATGATCCCAGAGGTGACAAGCGAAAATAAAATATTTTGATATTATATATACAACCACATGCTATTTATACATATCTACTAAATATTGGTTTTGTATTTAGTTACAAGTAGGCATTATTCTTTTGAATATAAAATCAGTAATTTTAGAAATACGTTAGATAGTTGTGTTTAAAATTTAATATTTGTTTCAAATGATCCAGTGTATGGTTATACTAAAATATCTTTATAATATACATGAATAATTTTTGCATATAATTATTTTTTTCTCTTTCGACTGGTATAAAAGTTTTTGTATTTTAAATTTATTTAACCCTTAAAATCTTCGATTTTTCATTATTTTTAATGAAATTTCTCATTTTTTGTCAGTAATTTCATTAGTTTTTTAAAATAGTATTTTATTCTACTTAAAAAACTTATTTCATAACTACCTTGTTTCATAATTTAATTTTAACTCTATATTTTCAAATTCACAAAAGTGGGTATACCAGGCATGATTTAAAAAATTATTTAAAACACAAAAACCCTTACACCAGAGAAAAAAATAAGCATTTTTTGTAGCAAAAATCGAATATCGGTTCCAATTAAAAAATGTAAGTTTGTGTTATATCTTGAAAATTTACCGATAGAAAAATTATTTTCGTATGATCTCACTGGATAGACAATAAAAATATCTAACTTTATAAATAAATATGTAATATAAATAATACAGAATGGTTCGGGAATTGAAGAGAGCGGCCGATATCACAGAACACAAAAAAGAACACTATGGCCCGTATTTTCACCTCTTGAAGTAGCGCTACTTCTGAAAAATCGCTACTTCAACTGTCAAATTTAATATTAAAAATTAGAGAAATAAAAGTAAATTGAATTATAAATACCACTTATTTCAAATATTATAGGTTTCATTTACAAATATATGAAACTCATTCTTATCTATTCATAAAATAAAATAAAATTTAAAAAATCGAAATAGCGTTATTTCGGAAGTAGCGCTAGTTCAAGAGGCGAGAATATGGGCCAATATGTCTGGCTTTCGAGTTGAGATGCCCCTTTCCCCATCATCAAACACTTTGTAGGCGTTGCTACAAATAATACAGCTCTCTTGTCGCTAGTAGCAACATCTAAGATCGTATATATGAACTATAATTGCATCATTTTATTTTCATGATATTTCAATAACAATTAGCAATCTGTTAAAAAAAGTAGCATTTATATATTGTTTACAACTATATCTACAATGCAACGCATGAATTTTAATAAATTTTTACTTCCTTGTACGAAGTAAAGGAAGTATTGTAATCGCGAAAAATTTCGGTTTTCAGATTTCAACGGAAATATCCATTTTGACCATCCCTGAATACATTTTGACTAATTTCGTCGTGACGTCTGTACGTACGTACGTACGTGCGTACGTATCTCGCATAACTCAATAACGGTAAGCCGTAGAAAGTTGAAATTTTGTATTTAAGACTGCTATAACATCTAGTTGTGCACCTCCCTTTTTGGTCATTACATAATTTCTAGAAATGGTACTTTATTTGAAGCCTATAATAGATTTTAATGAAAAACTGTTTTAAAATATAATCTAAAACTTTTCAGATTTGGTATATAAGACTTTTTATGTCAATTGGAATTACATAGTAGATTTTGGTTAAAACAGGCTTACCGGAAGTGACATATTACCTGAAGTGCTTCAAATAAAAGTTTTAGAGAATTAAATTCTGCGTCTAGGACATCAAGTATTATTAAATTAGCTCTTTGTATAAGCGAGATATGTATATTTAAAACTTATATACTTTTTGGTTTTTGTAATGAAGCTTGCTATGGATTACGTCAAATACGTGCAATTTTATACCTGGGTCATATTAGTCTTGTGTACAAGGAAGTCGTGTGGTGCCCACATCAGATTTTTTATTTAAACTATACAAAATTAAATATTTAAAAGTAGTACTTTTCATTGTTTTTTTTAGACAATACTATGAAAAAAATTTGCAATATCTATGCGTCGCCGTGGAGCAATAATATTATTTATTGTTGTAAAAATATACGAATGCTCTTATATTATTATTACAATTGGTGCAATGCAAATTCTATAGTACCATTCTTGTTACATTTAGGTAGCTACATTATGGCCTTAAGAAGAATTGTAATCACTTTTAAACTTACTTACTTATAGAAATTTATTTCTAAACTTATTCACTTGATGTTGTACCACAAATTAAAATAATAAATACACTTACCATATTTATATTTTAATAATTTTTTATTGTACCTGCATTTTCTGATGATGGTGAATTAAACATCGAAATCGATAAGAACGAATATTCGTTTGTGTTTTATCTCTAAGTATACTTATTATTTTAATTTGTGGTACAACATCAAGTGAATGGGTTTAAAGATATATATTTATAAAAAATGTACCATCATGGGAATGTAACAACTTACGTATAATTTAATAAATGAAGTATTTTATAGAAATTTATAACTTTTAGCTGAAAGTTTCTACTTGAAGAGCACTGTACGCTAGCCTACTGATGTGACGTTCTGAAAACTGATGGGGATAGCATCCTGGCCTTCTGTATAGTAAGGCCTTTGAAATGACCAGCAACATCATTTTGTTTTTAAATTTCAAAGAAAATAAATCTAGGAAAAGCAGTTCCGAATAGCAAAATCATCAATACAAGCTAACAGCTAACATAACACGCCTTACCAAAAACAAGAAGTAAATTTTTTGGTTGATAATTTTGATCGGCTTGCGAATGATGATAAATATCCAAATGGCCCTTCGCAGTAAAAGGTTCCCCAACACTAAGCAAGTTTGTTTTACATTAGATTATTAGGTACCTTTTTTAGCGTGAATTCTTTCAAAAATATCTGGAATTATGTTTTAGCCAATATATCTACAGTGAATGTGTTGTTGAGTTTTATCCTTTTCTTCATTTCCTTCTAGAAATTTTGACTATAAATGCTCTGACTCACATGACATATAATGCGAATTGTATTACTTTTATGTAACATCACACAGCACTAATAGTGTTTAACCCAAAAGATATTGCAACAAAAGCTATTTTTACGAAACCTTGTACTCTGTACAGGAAAATACGCTATATACATACAATATCAAAAGTTTTCGGATGTCGGACCGTGGGAACCTCCCACCAATTGCAAAAAATTGCGAAATATTTATTATTTTGCCATTTTCTCAACAAAAAAAAAAATTGTATAAAAAGTTATTTTTACATTTTTTTACATAGGATGATCTCTCAAACAATTATGTTAAAAAAATTAACTAGAATAACAATTTATGGAAGAAATATAAATTATTAGAAAACATAAATAATACCCAAGTAACATAAATGACTTAAAATTGACGTCACTGTGACGTCGTAATTTAAGTCATATAGTTGTCCTGAAGACGTCTCAGCGTGGAGCTGTGCGACGTCATTTTAAGACATAGTTTCGACGTTATTTTCAGACGTGGTTTAGACGTCATTTTAAGAAGTTGTTTAGACGTCATTTTAAGATGTATAGACGTCATTATAAGACTTGTTTACACGTCATTTCAAGACGTTTCCACATCATTTTTAGACGTTGCTCAGACGACATTCTAAGACAATGTTTCGACCTCTTTTTAAGATGTTATTTCGACGTGTCGATAGACCTCGGATATATGCCGAAAATAACTTAAATAGGCAGGAAAAATTACAAGGAAAAATAAACAATTTTTTTAAAGTATATTGTATGACAAAAATTTAAATAAAAATACAATATAAATTTAAACCTACATAGAATTCCTGAAAAAAATATTCATAAAAATTACAAATTAATTAAATAATGCAACTATCAATGGTATACCATACATGTACATTTATTTAACAGAAATGGGGAGTACAAGAATACACGATAATTTAGCAAGATTTTTGGATCATATTGGATGCATTAGCTGTTAAAAGCAAAAAATACATTTTTTTTTGGAAAATTATCAATAACTATTCGTAGCAGGTATTCAAATTAAAATACTGCTTGTTATACATTACACTTATTTTTCCCAGGAATAGTTCCTCTGACAACTGTATAATCTTATTAAAATTATAAAGTAGTTTTAGTTTCAGAGTATTTATTTGTGTAATTATTATGAAATAAATAGTTAATCACTTAAATATGAGTAAATTTTGCTTTGCTTTGTAACTAGAATGTCTTGTTTTATATTACCAACCAGGTCATGTTTTGAGATTAAAATATTAAAATATTATTTTCTATTTTTCGATAAACTTCTGAAAATGTTGTGTCTACAAAACGAACAGGAATAAGTATAATTTTAAATGTTACATTTTATATACCTTTACCATAACAAAGCTAACCCCACTTCTAAATTGATCTCTATACTTTTATAAGCTCACAGTTCTTCCTCTGTGTTAACACGTTTTGAAATAGGGTACTCTTCTTCCCCAGTGCAAAAAAAAAATATTTCTGAATGAGAATATATTAATAAAACAATAACAAACCGCAGCATTTTGACATCAATCGGTATGTTTGCCAATATTTGCCTACACAAGCAACAGTAGCCATTTTGGTGACATGCTGGATTGTATTGTTTTGTTGATGGAGGCTGGAGGGTCTGTATGGAAATCTGTCATGTAGAAAATTCTATTTTTTTGAAACGTTGTAGAAATGGCAATTTTTGTGACTTGATTCACTAGGTAGAAGTTTCATTTCTACGCCGCTGAAAATTTCTATACAGCCGGAGTAGAAATAGCTAATTTCTATAATCGACGTCACTTTTGGTCGACCTTCGGTCAGTGGTACTTGTGTAGTTTAATAAGTTTTACTATTTGTTTTAATATTCGACGTGGAATCGAAATATTATTGCTATTGGTGATATTTAAATTATTTTTGTCCATTTTTATCCACCACTTTGACTATGTTACATACAGGATAACAATAATTATGTTATATACAATTTTTGCCGATGAGCGACTAACAACTAAAACTAACATAAAATTCATCTAAAATTTTAAAAATGTGCTAATTGGCTCAGTTCTCCTTTTTTCATTTAAAATTTCGGCATGATTAAAAATAAACAATATTACGTATTTAATACTTTGTGTCGAAGTGGTTGATAAAAGATGAGAAATGAGCCGCTTTGCACGTATTTATAAATTTAGAGGAATTACATGTGAGGTTCAATTTTTAGTAACCCGCGAATCACTCATCGGCAAATATCGTGTAATAGATGATGTGAAAAAGAAGTTCATGTTTATTTTAAATTTTCAAACCGCGTTAACGTATCTTTTTAACAATATTAAAGTGGTGGATGAAAAATGAAAATTTGTTGGAAAGCGTTGACAAAAATAGGGCTGTTGGAAGAATTGTTATATGCCTTTTAATTAATTATTAAATATACAAAAATATTATTCTTTAAATAGCCGCAAATTTGAAAATATATATTATTTCATTATCCATTAGATATTTTATTTTACAATTAAGTATTGAAATTTGGGTAATATTTAAAAAGTCACTTGATTCGAAACAGAATGTGATGACATATTATACAGCTTAACATTTGTGACAAACTATCGCTTACTTTTATTTATATAAATAAACGTAGGAGATGAACCAACTGTTTTCTTATTGGCTATGAATGACGTGCTGCATGTACTTTGACATCATTCTCATGACTATTTTTGGCGCCAATCTTATTATTTTATTATTTACGAAAGTACACTGAGAAAAAGATATAATTACGTGAACTGTAAATTTATTTGTTACAAATAAATCCTAAGCTTGAATAGATCCAAGTATATCTACAATTGAAGCAATGTAATAATTTATTTGAAGCATTTATTTGTCTCAAATAAATATATATTGAGATCAATTATATCTTCTATTTTATGAGAAATATGCACTTATTTACGTTAAAAATTATTTTAATTGCGCTAAATTTATTTCATTATTATTGGACATATAATAATTTATTTGAACCAAATTTAAATACCACCTCGCATAACCTGTCCACTCTAAATAGATTAAAATTGAAGAACAATAATTAAATAAAGACTAGTACATTTAATTTATTTGTACGCCATATTTTTATTAACACACAAATTACATCCTTAAGTATATTAATGTGCATATAATAAAAATTATAAAAGTATAAATATACAATCTGTACATGCAGGTACCGATGCATGTGCCTTGGTATAAAAGATACACTGAAAAATGTAAAGCAAATATCCAAAACTGCACTCAAGTAGTATATTTTTCACTGTTTCGTCACCCATATTCACTACTTTTTAGCACACGAATGAAAAACAAATCGCCAGAAATGAACACTGTCACAAATGAGCACCACCATAAACAAGATGCCACGTACAACAAATGAACAAGTCCATACAAGTCACACTTCACTTAAAATCGTCATTTGATAAATAGAACATTGTTCACTCAATGGAAATATTATTTTGCCACAAATAATATTTATTTGTGACAAATAAATATAGATTCATACAATAAAAGCTATTTTTCATTGTAATTAAGATAAAGTTTACACAAATATATTATGAATTTAATTCTAAACAATTACATATTTGTAAGAAACAAATAAATATTTCAGAAAATTATAAATGTATTTATTAAAAATCTCAATTGTAAATGCTAAATAAAAAATATATTAGTTTATTTGAGAAAATTAAATTTAATTTAAATGAAATAAATGACGGTCAAATTAATAATATAACTGAATGAATAAAATACATTTCATATTAAAGATTAAATTGTATTTGTTCCAAAGTTGCAATAATTGAATGAATGAAGTACCCCTTAATTATGAATATTTATTTGCTAAAAACCAGTCATTTTTCTCAGTGTAACAATTTTTTTTATATTAGGTACTAAAGAAAATTATTCTATAAACTTTAATTTAAAATGCATTTAAAAAAATGTGAAACCGGTTCATTATTTAAAACTCATCGATAATTTATTTCATTCGATCCCATGCGACGAATGTAAACTGTTATTGATAATAAAACCCATTAGCCTCTATTAAATATGTATTATTTATTTTTTTAATATTATTTGTGTTTTTGGACTATTAAATTAGTTATTTAACTATCGAGTATGTTAATGAGGGCGATTAATGATCCAGACATAATTGTTGAGATCATTAATCGCCAATTAACAAACGTGTTACAATATTTTTCCGTAGATCGTATCTTACTGAAATGGAAAATCTAATTTCATTCCATGAAAATTTTTTTAGAGGTTAGCAACGTTTGACACAAATTTTGACAATTGTTTAGCAATAGCATGTGATATTTATGGTTATCCACTAAAATAGTTTGTTAATAAAAAAGAATATAGATTAACATAACCTATTAATAAACGGTTAACTGAAAATTTCTGTAAGAAATTGTTATTTTGGTTAAATATTTTTTTTACATAACTTTTTGACAGTTCATCCTAGGTAGAAAATGTAAGAAATATAAAAAATATTAAAACGCTGATGTTATGGTTCTCTTAATGCTATTTAAACTTGTAATTTAAAAAAAAATCCAAAAAATAAGTACTTACTCGTATATTGCAACATGGCAGCTGGTTCCTTCCACACAGCTGATTTTGACAATAATTAAAACGTACTCTAAAATAGTATTGCCAACCCGACTAAAAATGAACAATTTTTTATACACGGCAACATATTCGCCTAACGGACTCGGTGGCGTAAAGCCATATAGCATATACGAGCCCTGTCTCAGTGAAGTTGACACACTTTTTAAAAATTCATTCACAATGATAACTAATAGAATTTTTAATAATAATTAAGTACATAAATCTTTACTTTTCATTTAAAATGAAGATTTAACAATATTATAAGGTAATTTTAATTTAAACTTTTAGCTAAAGATTAAAAATTTAACGGTTTAACTGTGACACAAATTGATGTAATAATTTCATATTATTTATTAATATTGGGTAACATCGCTTTTATTGTAAATCATTACTGTAATTTTTAGACATTTTATTTAATAAAACCTAACATCCTTACAACTTAAATTCCTTTAAATTTTTTCAGTTTCTTGATTTGTTGATAAAAGTAACTATTATTTCATTTTACATTAAAAAATAAAATATTTTAGAAAACATATCTTACTAAGTGTCATTAGAACAACAAAATGTCTGTAATATTAATAAAAATTGGCGATAATTTGCTTTAGTTATTATTTGTATCATAATTTGACTAAATACAATTAAATTAAAGCGGATGGGTCAACTTCATTGGGACGGGGCTCGTATGTCCGTGTAGTACAACCAACACTGTTGTGTTATATGCGTTTGAAGTTTGAAAATTGGCTAGACGTGCAGCCCTTAAAATAAAATAAAATCATGCACAGTAGCTGTGGCGTAAATAGGGCCCGCAAAGCACCAGTTTAAAAATTTCAAAATTTGCGAGCTAGATTAGTCAGGAAGAGGGTTGTAAGGAACCACACAACAGGTGGCAGCCCAAGATGTAGCTAAAGAACCGACGTACGATAAGTAGAGCATATTGCAGCTCAAAATTTAAAAAGTTTAATTAAGGATTTTGCTAATCAAAAAGCCCGCACATCTGACATCTACACTGAGATTCTTAAATCCAGCGGTAATTAACATCTGGCGTTAACGTGAATCAACTCTGATTTTGACAGTTATGTTATTCCGAAACTCAGCGTTACTTAACGTTAACGCTGCTAGTCGGCGTTAATTCACGCTGAATACATCGAAGCGTTAACCAGGAAAACGGCAGGTTGTTTGTGAGTTTATACTGCTATATGTACTGGAAAGAAGTATTATATTAACAGTTAGCATAGTTATGTTATATATAATGATTATTATTTATAAGTAATATATAGTTAACATGAAATAAAATTTTTAGCATTGCGGTTTTCAAATCACAAATAATGACTCCGCAATAGTATGAAAAATTAGAACTCGTTACAATAATGTGCCTTACATAATGGAAAATGACTAATCTGCATAATGAAAAGTGAAGTGAATAAAAGCAATTTTGTGTTGATTTGAAGAATGTAAAGTATTTTGTTATGTTGTACGAGTATTACAACAAAACGTACTTTCTAGAAAAGTAATTTTTGATTATGAATTACATGAAGAAATTCTAATTATAACAAACAAAATTGTGTTTGATTACAACAAAGTATATAACTGATTACAACAATGCAACATAGGAAAAAATATAGAAAATTATTCATGCATTAGAAAAGTAATTGTTTACTGCTACCTATTCTAAATTTAGTAAATGTTAATAAATTGAGCAAATATTTTAAATAGTTGTTTTTCTTTCCCAGTTATTGCAAATCTCATTTGTAAAGTCAGAAAGTAGGTGCTTCATTTTTCATTGCGGAGTAACTTCTTTCATAAATCTTCTAATTGCAGACTGACTAATATTATTCATATTAGGTTTGTTCGTTTCGTACCCTTGCGTCTTCGGTTTACTGCTGCGCCCATATACTTTATATGGAGGTGACAGTAAACCGTAGACGCAAAGTAGCGAAACGAACAGACTTATTATTACAAACAATTTCACAAGTCTCCATTCTTGTATATTCTTTATAGTTAAATTAATACGTGTGTTTTTATTACCTATTTGAGGTAGCTAGTAGTATTTGTAAACCACTACTATACTTCGTTTCACGTAAGAAAATAGTAATGAGAAGATAGGTGCAGTTTGGTTTTGTTACCTTCCGTCACCTTTAGGTAAGGAAGGTATTGTCTTTGGTCAAAAAATTCGGTGGTGAGTTTTTGATGAATAAGCACGTTTTAGGGTCCCTAGAATACGAATTTACTATTTTTACGATGATGTGTGTGTGTGTGTGTGTGTGTGTGTGTAACAATATTTTCGTCTACGATAACTTCCATACTACAATTCAAAAAATTATAATTCTTTCGTATTCCTCTTCGTTACATCCATGTGAAGAGCTGATTAGATTTTGGTTAGAATTGGTCAACCGGAAGTACCCTCATTTGAAGATTTTAACAGTTTTTCTTGAAAAAACTATGTTAAATATCATTTTTTCACATTTGATGTTATTATAAATATTAAAGAATATTTTATTCTCTATGCGATTTGAATGCATTTTATATTTCATATTAAATGGATATAGAGTTAAAAAATTATAAAGATTAGCTATCTATGCTATAATTCTGGAAACAGCTGATGTATTAAGAAAATTCTGATTGAAAGGTGTCAGTGTCAAGTGCAGTTGACAGTATGTATGTGTTATAATTTTACTGGAAATATAGGATCATTTGCTTTCTGTATGGAATTTATATAAAATACATACAACTGCCTTAAGGTAATGTACAAGAAATAGAATCTTTTGCAAGGAATTTTCTGTATGACATTTATACAAAATACATAGAACTGACGGAAGGTAATGTGCTGGCCACATCAGATTTTTTTTTGATTGGATTGGAGCAACAGCTCAAGAAGAATAGAAAATAACGATAAATTAAACATAAAATAAATTGTGGGGACAGTTGTGCTACTACCTGCAAAAGTTTGGTGTGAACGCTCCAAAAGGACATCCACTTTTCACTGCATTAGTTTATGTCTTGAAACAAATAAATTTTTGTTATGGTGGAGAACCCCAATGTGGCGACTGTAGAAAAAATCTTGTGTGTGTTTCGTGCGCAAATGGACATTGTCGATTTCGAGGGAATGCAACAACCTCTCAACAATGGCGGATTTAGAAAATTATAATAGGGGGGGGGGCAATTTTTTTAAATATATATAGGGTGAGCCCCCCACTTCGTTAACTTTTGCTTTTTATTGTAAAAAATTGCTCATATAAAAGTTTTATTATTTGAAATATACTATTTGATGGCAGATGTAAATATTTTTTATAGTCAGAACTTTTATTTTTAAATAGCAACCTATAATTATTTTACTAAAATATAAACCCCCATTTTTTGTCTTTTTAATGATCTATTTGGGGTCCTGCACCATAACAAAAATAATAAAATGTACATTTATACTCAAAGTATTACTCAATAAATTGGGATTAAGATGAAGAAAACAATTTTTTAATAATTACTTTGCGAGATATTTGAGGTTTGTTGTCAGTGTCACTGGGACGTCACATTAGTGCTACCTTTCTCTCGCTGCCTACTATAGAACTTGTGCGAGAAAAAGATATAGCAATGGGTGTCGCCATGATGTCACGTTGACTTTAAAAATCAAATTCAGTTAAACCAAAACAATTAAAACTTTTTAATACTAGGAATTGCTTCAAATCAGAGTGCAGGACCCCAACCAAGTAAATAAGTTTTAGAAATATGAGAAATAATGTTTATTCAAATATTCTAAGCAGCCATGTGAAAATAAATAAAATGCAACAATGTTATATAAAACAAGTTAAAACGTCAAATTAAGTAATAAGAACAACAACAAACAAATGGTGGTTTATATTTTAGTGAAATAATTATTGTTTGCTATTTAAAAAATAAAAGTTGATGGTCGTATATTTTAAACGTGACTTTATAAAAAATGACTACATCTGCCATCAAATAGTATAATAAAAATAATAAAACTTTTATATGAACCATTTGTTCTATTATAATAAAAAAGTTAGGAGGGCATCTCCATAATAATAAACAATATAGGTATTCTGTATTTTTATTATTATTTATTTATTCTTTTATTTATATATGATGTGCAATACGTGAATGATAATATGTAATAACTAAATTTTTTAAAATAACAGGAAGGGCACGTGCCCGAGTGCCCCCCCCCCCTCTAAATCCGCCACTGCCTCTCAATCGACAATGTCCCATTTTGCGATCCTAATATACAAATAGCTATTTTGTTATGTTTAATCGCTTTTTATTGGTTCAAAATTTAAAAAGGGAAAGATTACATGAATTTTATCGACGGGAATTAACGGTGGCGTTTTTAACGTTCCACGTTCACACCAATGTTTCGGAATACCAATTTAACGCTGAAACGTGAACGTTACTATCGTTACTTAACGCCGAACGATTTCAGAATCGCACTACTAATTTAATTTATAAATATTTTGAATATGTAAATTATTATTTATTTTCTCCGTTCTTATAATAGTTGTTTGTTTAAGGGTGCGTTGAAAAAACAGAGACATGTGGTGATTCTGGGTTATTTTAAAACTAATTTTAATAAAAAAAGTATTCCATAGATGTATCTGTGTCTGCAGGCTTTCCAAGCTGCGGGGCGGGAAACGCGTCTAGCGCAAAATAAAGAGTTGAATCAAGTCGGATGGTTGGAAGAAGTAGGAAGGGTACTCTATGATACAAGCTGTCTCGACACTTGTATGCTGCTCGAGTTTTCAAATTCATTAATCTGGAAAATTTGTTGTTATCATTATTATTAGTATTTTTGTTATTGGTATTGTCAAATTTTGTCGTTATTGTTTTTCTTTTAATACAAATATTTTTTATCCATTAAAAAATGAGTATACTAAAAGCACAAATAATTACCCAAGCAACCAAATGACACGATATCGACGGATATATGACGCAATTTATTGACGTCACAAAAACGATTATGCGTGAGTCGAATCGACGTGGTTTAATGACGAAAATTTGACGTCGTTTATAGACGTTACATAGACGAAGATTACATACGTGACACAATATTCAAGGAAGATTTAGTACATTTTACAATATTTTTTTTTAACTTTTATCATTGCTTTCAGGTTCAAGAAACATAAAGGTAATTATCAAATATACTAAAATAATATTTTTTGGCACGCCCAGCAATGGGTAATATGCCGTGATGACATATTTATTTATTTTATTTTATTTATATTTTTTTTTGTTAAAACAGCTATAACTATATTTTACAAATGACTGATGGTCGCTGAACGTTTCTGTAACGTGAACATTGACAAGTCAATATTAAACGTGTATCGAACGTTTCTTCAACGTCAAAATAATGACGTCAAGTAACGACGTCGCATCGACCAGAAACGTCGAAAATTTTACGTTAAAAACACGTCGCCTAAACGTCATCCATCGACACGTCGATCTTGTGTTGCTTGGGTATGTAAGAGAAATAAGGCAAAAAGTGCGTAAAGTTGAATTTTTCACTAGAGTGGTGAGAAATAGACTTGACACAGAAAAATCTGCAGAACTAGTAATTCTTTATAAATATTCCTATAATCAATTATATGTATTTTTATATTTTAAATATTGCCTATATTTTGTATTTTTTCTTTTGACTTTAGATTTTGATTCGTTTATGATCAATATTTCAGTTTATTTTCTATGGTGGTCTTTTAATTTTTAATAAATATTTGTATTTATTTGAAGCGATTGTTATTTTTAAAATCATTTGTTTTAAATCAATTGAAGTAAAACAATATTTGGGTATACGAATAGTTCTGCAAAATTGTATAATAAAATTTTGCAGAACTATACTCAAATATTGTTTTATTTGTATTATGAGTTCTGAAAGCTTCTTTTAATATTTAAATCAAATAGTTTAAATCATGTACAATCTGCTAATCAGGTGGGTTGGGTATATTATTTTTGATTTATTTCGAAATACCTAATAACTAATCCATTATAGTAGTCACAGTCCTATTATGAATGTCAGTAAAATACTCAAATGAGTTTTTTTATAATGTCCTTTACGACACGGCAGTATACAGTACCCAGCTATTTAATAATAAATAAAAATAATATAATGGAAAATGACAATCCGTCCAGCATTAGGCTGGATTGTCCAGCATTTGCATGGCTTGTCCAGTATTGATATGTGCCCCTTATTTTTTCCACCATTAACTTTTTTCGTTTTGTAAAGAAACCAAATTATGTTTTAGGAAATTAGTTGGAATAACTGCCTATTTTTTGAGTTTTACTCAGTTTCAAGATTCTTTCTTCATTTCTAATTTCCTGATTTAGTTCTCAAAATCGTATAAAGTTTTTGTGTATTTTAAATTAGAAAAATGTTTCAATATGGAACTATTTATGTGAAAAGTATTAATGAAAATGAAGAATATATACTTAAAAATAAAAAATCAAATTATTTTCTTTAATTGTATTTTTGTTGTTTCATTAACCATCAGTGTTTTTAATCTGTAAATTTAATACTTGTTTAAATTAAATGAACATAAATGAGTGGCATGTCGTTGGAAGGCTAAAAACAATTCCCTTTTCAATGAAATATAATAAAAAAGTGCTCTAAAGAGATGTAAACCAAAATGCAATATTATTTCACATTTGGATGTAGGTAATTCGGAAAAATAAAAAAACTGCAAAATTTACATTTTCTTCTATATCTAATTATCTATACAACAATAAAATGGTCTTCGCAATGGAGCAATATAATCGACTTATTAGTGTTAAGGCTGATTATACAAATATAAATATGGTACATGGTACTTCTTTTCTGCGCACAATCTGCTATGTGCAGAGATCGGTAATGATGATGACATATTCGTATCGTGCGGGAATTTACGAGGCGTCACCTCGCGAGCACTCAATGCTAGCGTGGAGAGTGGTATTATTTGCCTATTTTCAAAATGATGGAGATTTTCCACTAGAACTACACGTGAAGAATACTAAACATATGAAGTACGTTCATATCACGTACGAAAAACACGATTAAATGCCTCAGGTTTTTTTTCTAATTACGTTCAGATTCTACATTTCCAATAAAAATATGAATTATCACGCAATAGTGTGAAATAGAATATCATTTTGACATTCAAAATGTCAACTATTTGTTGACATTTAGAAAATAGCTATTTTTATAGTAAAAATATTTATGCAGAGGAGGCACGTCATCAAAGTTTGTAACTAGATAATGACGTCACGAAATTAATAGGTTTACATGGTATATTAATTTAATTTTTGAAAATGTAATGAATGATGCAAAATTATATTTACGTGTGATGCTGATTTTTGCGAACAAGTTAACTGATATAGTAGACGAATAATACTTGCATATCATTGTAAATCTTAATATATTTACAATTTATGGTATTGAAATTCCGGTGTAGGTTACAATTATTGTTCCAACTACAGAGCTCAAAGTGTTGATAGGATTTAGAACAGTCACCTGCGCCTTCCTGTTTCGTTTGTGAATGTGTAGGTTCGGTTTTGCTCACTAAACAAACACTTTTACGTTTTACGGATCATTAGTTGGAACACAACAATAAAAAAATTCATAGTAAACATACAAAGTTACCTTTAGTTGTTAACAATAGCACATAACCCTGTTCTATTTATATATTACTTGACAGTTATTTGCGTTCTATCGCTTTAAGAATATTATTATTCCAGTAAGAATATTTCTGACATCGATAGAACGTATCTATTATCATAAATAGCAAAGTTACGAGTAGCTAAAAAGATAAGTGTAGAATTTTTTACGAATATTCTGAAATAAAGGAAGTAATTGAAGCAAATACCGCTTTTGTTTCATTCTATTTCCAGTTACCCACTTAATTCATAAAAATCAGTAATATTTGTTGTAATTATTGTATTTATTATGCATTAATATCAGTCACGAATTTTGTTTAATACAAAAATAACGTATAAAATTGACTGTTATACGAATGACAGAACACCCCATGGGCGATCAACATATGCATTCCATGTTAACGTATAAATTTTAAAATCCAGTAATGCCAACCATTGGTGAAAAAAGAACCATAATTATTTTAAACGTGCCTCCTCTGCATAAATATTTCTACTATAGCTGTTGTTTCGCAAAACACTGATTTGCTGGTTCGCATTGGTTCAAAACAATATATTTTCTCAATTGAGCGCGGTATAAACAATGACGTCCCACACGAACCTATAGCTACTAGATAAATTACAGCAGACTCGTCCACCATTTTGTAGCTACTTAAATCATTCAATATCAGCGTTAGTGTATTATTAATCATATAAATGATCCATAATGTCGGGTTGTTTTGCTCTAAATTGTGTAAATAATTTGAGAAATGATTCTAATTTTTACATGTACTCATATAAATAAAATAAATATATCATCACTGCATATTACCCGTTGCTGGGTGTGCCAATGTGCTTTGTACGCAGATATCGGTAATGATGATGATATATTTGTACCGTGCGGGCGTTTACCAGGCGTCACCTCACGGGCACTCATTACATGTACTCATGCAATACATATATTATTTTCTAAACTTAAAAATCATAACGAACCGTATTTTTTCTTGTTTTATTATATTAAATAAACATAATATGACAAATATGGAAGTTACATTTAATTATGAAAAATAGCCACTACATAAACTTGTAAGAAATGCACTTTTATGTCATAATTTACTGTTTTCATTTTGGCACCAATATAGCGAACGAGTCAGCTATATATTATCTAGTGTACAGGAACCGTATTCAAACTGTTTTTATCCATACTCTACAGTTGTTTCAAAATAGGTAATTCAAAGAAAGGTGTGAGAGGAGGACGAGCTATTATAACTTAGAGCAGTTTTTTTTATAACCTTTTGGAAATGTTTCAACATTATATTTAATATTTTGCATTATTATGTTATTTTCGTATGGTTTATAAATTTTTACAAAACTAATTTTTGTTGGTTGTCAAACTTATCGGTTTAGGACAGTGCATTTTTGAGACTCACATAGTAATGACGCCTTGATTGAATACGGTTTGAAAACGTACATGAATACGGTTCATCGTCATAAAACAACTTATCATACGTGAATTATGTGGGTGACAACGAAATGAGAATTTTAAAAAGATTTCAAATTAACTTTATTGTACGATTACAGACACTTAAAAATAATGAAAATAAAGACAAAGTTACATTCAGTGGCGGTTCGTGCATCAAAACTTTTTTTCATTGAAGATCAAATGCCTTATTATTGAAAGTTACATTTTAAGTGATGTGAAGCTATATGTTTTTCCCCTTTCACGTACAAAAATAAATTGCTAGATCAAAGAATATTTTAGAAAAGAGAATATATTTAATGGATTGTTGACTTACCTGGATAAACTGTCTAAAGTTTAAACAAAGCACAATATGGCGCTACTATTATTACAGGGCATACCTTTCATTACAATAAAAATGCTAGACAGGTTATGTTTATGTTCAATGTTTGAATGCAATATGCACTTATGTATTCTAATTGTACTATGTTAATTTTTACAGCCTTTTAAAACCTTTAGTCAGTAGAAACAAACATGTATCTATCATTTAAAATTTTTAATCAATGCCTACTATTACTAGTGACGAGTTATAGAATACACCCCTTTATTTAATCTGGCTTGCATCAATGTACAGTAGATGTCGTGAACCTAGCTATAAAATTTGTCACTACGCGGCTTTGATTGTATTCAGGTACACTTACGCTCACGGTCTCTATCTTTTATCATTTTGCATTTGAAGCATGCCTTAAACAGCTCCTTGTCTAGCATACGTATTTCTCACCGGAATGAAAGCATTATCAAAAACATTAGACACTATACTATTCATTTCGAGAGGCAATCGCCACAGGGTCTAAATTAGGTGTATTGCATTATAAATTAATTATAGTGGTGGCTTAAATTGTTCTTTTGATATATATATATATATATATATATATATATATATATATATATATATATATATATATATATATATATATATATATATATATATTTATTTTCGGGCGAATTTCCGCGCATAGTGAAATCCGCTTTCGTATCAACGATTAACCGAAAACCAGAAGTAAAAAAGAAACAAGAAGAAAGAAAAGGTCCCAGTACGAGTCCAAGTTCAACACATCTACGAGAGAACATCGTGACGTGCAAAACCAGGCTCTGACGAATACAGAGCTGACCCCAGGAATCGACACTACCCATGGACAGAGTAATTCTTCTATTGTGAGTAACACATATCAGATAATTTTCAATACCACTCAGACTCAGATTCTGATCGAGATACCCCATATACTACTGTAGCGGCTCTATCAACAACAACAACAATAACAACAACTACAACGACAACAACATCAACAATAAATACTACAACAAAATGGTTGAGACCTGTACCTGTGCCTTTTTTTTGGGCGGGGAGTAATGTAGCGGCTCTATCAAGTAGCCGCTACGTTGCCCACCGACACATTGTTTTTATTTATTGAATATAATAATTCAGTTGTTATATATTTTTATTAAAATTGACATGTCATTCTCTACTCTACTATTTATTATTTTATATCCTATACAAATTTATATATTTATTTATTTATACAATAAAGTAACAATAAAACCTCATCGTTACACTATCAAAGAATCCTCTGACTCAGAACCCGAATTTCCATTCGAAATTACTTTTAGCCTAAATTTAAATAAAATTATTAAAATAAAAATGACACCACCTGTAGCACAAGCGCAGGAAGCTATACCTGTACCCCCGCCAAAATTAGAAAACTATTATTTGGACATGATACGTGAATTTTATGTATATAAGTTACCACGGCCCAGACAGCTGAACTTGCAGTTACTTGACACCTTAGTTCCGTTATATAAAAATGTAATTTCATATTCATAGAGTTAGTCAGAAACCAGTATTCTTGTAGTAATAAACGACATTATTGTACCTACATAAATATATTTTTTTTTAAAACCTTCATCAAACTTACAAAATGTAATATATATATATATATATATATATATATATATATATATATATATATATATATATATATATATTAAGGACTAGCGTAACCTAGGGCTGCGCCGATAGTATTTTATGATAAACGTACATTCAATCCGTCTAGGCATACTTTAAATCCAAAGCGCTACCGCTATCAGTCTTGTCAGATACCTACGTTTTCCATTCTCTCAAACGAATTAGTTTTATGCATAAAATAAAAGCTAATGAACCTGTCAGAAATTTTGACACATGTGTCTAACAATCCTTAATCAGACCTCTCATTTGATACCAAACACGACATATTTCTAACATTTTATACAAAAAACAAAAGCCGACCGAGATGTCTACACTTCTATAGTACAGCCCTGCAGAAAAAATATCACTTGATCCCAATCACGACATGGTTTTGACAACTTTATGCGAAAAACTATAGTCGATCGAATTGATGCCTAAATTTTGAAAGTTTTACAGTTTAACCATGCAGAAAACTTTTCATTTAATACCAAACGGGATATATTGCTGACAAATTTATACGATTAACAAGAAATGTTTTCTCAAGGGCTGTTATGTTAAATATAATTTTTCAACATGCCTATATATACAAAGTAGTTAGGAGAAACTGATAAAAACACAAAATGAAATGAACAAATGCTGCGCGTTTTATAGGAGCTAACAAGACAAAATGTCCCAATTTTAGGATAAATATAAACATAATAGTAATAAAATAACATGTCCGTGAGTACACAATACTAAATTTATAGATAAAAATACATCAAATGACACTGAAAAATGTGATAATTTAATTTTAGAGTAAAAGAATTAGTTACAAACTGTAGAAAAGCAAGTAGATACATTATATCTGAACATACTCGTATATCTAATTTCAAAATATGTCAATAAAGTTTGGAATGCAAGAATCATAGGTATACAAGAATACTTTTCTGGTTTATGTTGTACTACTCGTATTATAGTATAGCGGTTGACCGCTTCGCTCGCTTCTAACCAGTATGTCCACTGTGCATCGGCTCCTTTGGTCTTTTAAACCCTGTCATTTCTCCGCGCAGCCCACTGGCGTCGCATCGCGGGAGGTTCAGTTGAACGTCAAATTTTCAATAAGCTTTGTACAACAAATAAATGAAAAATATAAAAATAGCTATAGGTACAGCGTGTTTTTCAACTTCGGGTAAAAACTTTAAGTTCGTATAGTACTGACCAAAATTAGTAAAAAACATTAATCAATATGGGTCCGACCTTTAATAGTTTCCGAGATATAATGCAGTGAAAAATGAGTTTTTACGGGGTTTACCTCTGCTATCTCGAAAACTATAAGAGTTACGACTACGATTAAATAAGACTTATTGTTTACCTTTCAGAGGTCAACTTAGATGTGCTTTTGATTTTTTTTAAATGAAATAATTGTATTATGTTAAATAGTGTTACAACCTTGGCCAATAATTGATTATCAAATAACTTCGTTACTATTAGAAATTGAGAAAAATGTTACATATAAAATTTTATTGTTTTTTATAGTCTGTTTACGGACATAGGCAAAATTTTGTTCAATTACTATCTTTGTCAATTTTCTTCGATTCTAATAGTAAATGGCCTCTTTCTCGGAAACAGTTGAAGGTCAGATGTATGTTGATTAAGCTTCTTTACTCATTTTGGTCTGTACTACATGTCCTTAAAGTTTTTACCTGAATTTGGAAAACACCCGGTATATTATTAAAGTATAAAATATTTTATTTTCAGATATATCATTAATTTGTATCTAATATGTTCTTTACAAGAGTTTAAAAAAAATTTGGGTAAATATTTTTCCATGCCTCTAGAACTATCCCACGGCTAGAGTGATAACTACGTGAGGTCACAATTCCGAGCGTTGTAAGGTCAAATTTTTTGGTTCAAAGAATACCATGAAGTTCAATTGGCAATAAAAGAATTTTAAAATAGATAATTTTAAACATAATATAAGAAAATGAATTGCAGATTAAAATCTGTACTGTTTTAAGATAGACATCGAATTATGTTTAATCTGAAATCGTTTTAAACGTAATATAAGAAAATGAATTGCAAAAAGACCAGATTATAACATACCATCTAAAATTATTCAATTGTCTTGTTCCAAACTATAAGACATGATTTTTATGTAGGATTTTTGGTGTCTCCAACTAGTTACATTTTTCTGGCTGGACTCGTTGAAGAAACAATTTTCTTGGATGACAACGCGTATATTTCTAATTTTGTACATATACTATATGTACATATACTATATGTCGTTCATCATGTCTTTTTCAGCCTGACATTTTGTTAAATCTAATTACAAAATAAAATATATAAATTAACAATAAATATGGTATTAAATCATTACATATAGGTTACATTTTCTTTCATGTTTATTTTTCTTTCTATTTTATTAGTTACGTAGGTTTAAAATGATCTTAATGCATAATTTTTCTGTATTAATCATATAACGCCTATTTATTAGACTGTTGTGCATACAACGGAGGCTAAGCTCCTCTGCACCTTAAAAGTATACACACTCATGCTGCATACACGATGCGTGAATGAAGCCACATTATACCAGCGTTTAAGTTAATACAGGCGGCTGCTTTCACTTGGTCTTCTTGAATTCTCGGCATGATTTGTGACTGCTGCTGCTAATCCACAAACCACCTATCTAAACTTTAACGATAGGCAACTGCGGCGGCGGCTATGGTGCACGGCACAGAGTTATAGGTACTGTAGTACAGTGTACATGTTCAGTAGGTTATTTTTATTTCTAAGAGTATTTTTTGCACAATTTAAACACTCCCCCCCCCCCCCATTCCCGGAGGTGAGCCTTCCCTTATACAAATGTCACGAGCCGCCACTAGACAATATTAGTCTTTTTAATTTGGTACATATATACCTTTGATCGATTGTGATATTATTCCTGTTTTCTCATCCTTTCACATATACTTACCTCATTTAATTCATATTATTTTCTTAAATTTTACACATTATTTATTTATATTTAACAGTTCGACGAGGGCACTCGAGACAATCATTTCCTACAATCTGGTGCAAATTTGACGAAAGTTACTCACACCGTTCAGGTTGTAGAGGTGTTCAAAGCACGGCGATCGTCATGATTAAAGAAAATATATATAGAGAAAAAATCTACCCTATTAGTATTAAGGGCTAGCGTAACGTCGGCTTCGCCGATTTTTCCCTAGGGCTCCGCCGATAGTGTTTTATAATAATTTATACGTAGATACAACCCGTCTAGGCACACTTTATACCGAAAGTTTTAACGCTAACAGTCTTTCAAAGTGTTTGAATTCTGTTCTGCCCACCAAAGCCGACATGCAACATGCCCACCTAAACTGCGCATGCAACATACCCACCTAAACTGCTCACGCAACATGCCCACCCAAACAGCACAAGCAACGTGAACGTCTTATGGGTTATCGCTCTTTTAAATCTGAAATAAAAATAAATAATGTGTAAAATTGAAGAAAAGAATATAAATTAAACGAGATAGGTATATGTAAATGAATATAAAAAATGTTTGTTGTTTATTTATATTTTATTTTGTAAATAGGATCTACAAAACTGACAAGAACATCAAAGACGAGAAAGACAAACAAGACAAACAAGACAATGTGTACAGATTGTACAGGGAAAAAAGCAACAGCACGGAGAGCGGGGAAGACAGAGAGGATAAAGGGCTCCACACACATAATTCTTTTTGCACGGTTCGGAACGTAAGGTTATAACTAAAACTTGGATTTTTTACAAAATGCACATTTTTTTACATATTTTACCTGATTCTTGCATATTTTGCAAATTTTATCCACTACTTATGAAGAAAGTACTGGGGTGGAGTCCCAAGAGTACGCTAAGGTAGCGTAGCGACAAATAACACTTCGTTTCCCTAACAACCGTGGGAAAAGAATGTGAAACGTAAGGGGTATTTTTCGCTACGCTATCATGGAGTAGTCTTGGGATGCCACCCCTAGTCAGTCTAGCAATAAATAGTCCAAGTCTAGCCTAGAAAGAGAGGGAATGAAACATGTACGTCACTTTCAATTATACTCGTATTTTCAGTGACATTTTAAAAATTATGACTTCCAAAGGAACTCTCTTTAGATGGCGCTAATGTTATGGAAAGTCGGTAAGTTGTTTAACGAAACATAAAAATGTATTTCGTAATAATAAATTGTAAGTTTATGTGAATATTTATATTAAGTAAATATAACTGTATTTATAAACATATAAATTTGTTTAAAAGATATTATTCATATTATGCATATATTTCTGCATCTTTTGGACACCTTGCTGCATATTTTCCAATAAAGTCCTGCATATATATATATATATATACACGCATATTCCTCCTATTTTTCTTGCATATAAATCCGAACTATAAATATAACTTGCAAAATTTATTGTCTTACGAATGATAGAACACCACCTGGCACGGGCACCGACTATTCAAAATTTTTTTGGGGGCACAAGGCTAGTGAGGTTTTTTTAAAATATTTTGAGACCGCTACACTAAAATAAAATAAAGGCACCTGGCCCTAATATGATACAATATTGGACGCCCCATACACCTGTGCGCCGTAGGCTGTGGCCAGAGTAATAACATAAAAGGCGACAGCGCAGCATTTTTTTTAATCAGTATATTTTCCTTGGGGCAGTGCCCCAGGGAAAATTTTTCTTGGGGGGCATGAGACCCGCTGCCTCCATGTAGTCGGCGCTCATGCAACCTGGCCGAACAACAATACAGTGTTTGATTAAAGTACCTAGGGAATATTTAAAAAACAGCAAACTCAACTGTTTTTTTAAGGCTGAAACACGTCGATTTTAGTATTTAAAAATACACACTAATATATGCGTTTCACCCACCGGATTTCATTTGTTTTTTAGTTATGACGATATCACAAAAAATCTGATTTGGTCAGCACATAACGGTCCGTGAAGTACGCACGCCCAATTTAAGTACAAAAGATATATTTTTTATGGAGCATTTGTATCAGATTTGTATTGTTTTGTAACACTAAAACGAATGTAGCACGTCTTATCATTTTTCAGTTATTGCGTGTGGTAAATGGCGTGCTAACTTCACACCTAGCACGCCTTTATGTAGTACTAATTATAAGAGAGATACTATAAGTTAGTATTCCTTAAGTAGACTTTTGTGACGACTCTAAAAAGATATCTCCCCTCAACCTTTTTTAATTATTACATGTGGTAAATGGCGTGCTAACTTCACACATAGCACGTCTTTGTACAGTACTAATTATAAAAGATGTACTATAAGTTAGTATTCATTGAGGAGAGTTTTGTGACTATTCTAAAATTGTGTTTCCCCTAAAGCCTTTCTACTTATTGCGTGTGGTAAAAGGCGTGCTAACTTCACACCAAGCACGCCCTTGAGCAGTACTAATGATATTTGATATACTATAAGTTAGTATTCATTGAGAAGAGTTTTGTGACGATTCTGAAAATTTAACCCCACCTACCCCTTCTTACTTATTGTGGACTGCAAAAGGCGTGCTAACTTCACACCTAGCACGCCCTTGAGCAGTACTAATGATATTTGATATACTATAAGTTAGTATTCATTGAGGAGAGTTTTGTGACGATTCTGAAAATTTAACCCCACCCGCCCCTTCTTATTTATTGTGGACTGTAAAAGTCGTGCTAACTTCACATCTAGCACGCTCTTCAGCAGTACTAATGATATTTGATATTCTATAAGTTAGTATTCCGTATGGAGAGATTTGTAACGATTCTGATAATTTAACCCCACCCACCCCTTCTTACTTATTGCGGTTGTATAAGACGTACTAACTTCACGCCTAGCACGCAGTACTAATTATAAAAGATTTACTATAAGTTACTATTCATTGAGGATAGTTTTGTGACGATTTTAAATATTTAGTGGGAAGCATTTGAAATAGTTTCAGGAGACTTAATACAGTTTAAAAGAGTCATAAATAAAATAAAGACATTTGGGAAAAATTTTCAAACGAACCCTCCGTGATATTTAATGTAAGCAACATTTTTTCCTGAAGATTGTTGTAACCAGAAATGATATCACACCAAAAAAAAAAAAGAGTAAATGAATGTAGATACTAACTCAGTACCTCGATTTTTGAATTCTACAGGTCCAGTTAAGCTTGCATTACATTATACTGTTTTTGTCTAGATTCTAGTTCGAGAATTTCTAGTCATTTCTAACATAATTGTTATGTATATTTCTATAGTAACTTATTAAAAAATAAGCAATTGATATATGTCATATATAAATGTCAAATTATGTAGACATCTTTGTTCCATGCATTGGTTGTACATCGAAGTTTAAATGTTCTTTGAAGTTGAAAGAAAATGCTAAACCAGTACTACATAAAGCTAGAGGAATTCCATTTTCACTTAAAAGAAAAGTAGAGGAAGAACTCAAGAATTTAGAAGAACGGGGAATAATTTCCAAGGTATACGAAAGTGATTGGGCATCACCTTTTAGACGGGGAGCCCAGCTATCAAAAGTCACGTTATAAGGTACAAAAGGTTTGACCTTGGGGTAGGGCGCTGTCCAAAACTACATGATGACGTACATTAAAACATTTTGTGTCAGTCGACGCGGGTATTTGCTTAGTTTGCTAAAATTCATTTTAAGGCATAGAAATCAGGGGCTTTTGACTTTTAAGAAAAGAACCAAAATTTGAAAAATGGCTACAAATTACGAGATAAGGTACATTCTAACTTTTTGCGGTTTTTTATGCACTATTATCCAAAGATCATGAATACACATTTTAAGACAAAAATCGAAGGCCCAATGCACTTAAAACAACCAAAAGTCAGAATGGTGTCCAAAAACTATATGATGAGATACATTAAAACTTTTTGTGTCAATCGACGCGGGTATTTGCCTAGTTTGCTAAAATTCATTTTAAGACATAGAAATCGGGGGCTTTTGACTTTTAAGACACAAAATTCATCTGAGATTTTCCTGTAATACCCAGAGATATAAGTGCGTCTTGAATACGTGCTGTTTTATGACACAAGTAAAATCTCAGATGAAATATCTACATAAGTCATTGGAACGGGTTATATGTGAAATTTATGGACAAAAAACTTGTGAAGATCTCAACAAAGCTCGTCTAAAAATCTTCAAATCTAGTATACCAAAGAGCTCAGATAAACCATTCCAACATATCAAAATACCCTGCTTTATTTCCTCCATGTTAAAGCGTGTTTGAACAAAAATTGTTAATATGCAATTATGTCTGCAAAATGAGAAAAAATGCAAGTAATACCAACACTTTACCTTTAGTAACTCCAGAGAATAATGGCTGGATTTTGGTAGGACATGGAAATCTTTACATTCCATCTTGGAATAGTAAAGACTCTCTGCCGCAGTCACTAAGTGAAATCGAATAATGTGCAATAATCGAATCAGATGAAGAAGAAGAGGCTCAATCCGAGTTTAATGACGAATTATTCGACGATATGTAATTTAAATATTGATTTCATTTTTGGCTTTAATAAATATCCCAGTTCTTATTTAATAAGCAACTTTTTTAATTTCATTTTTTATAATACCCAATTTTATACCTACTCATGTCTTTAAAAGTATTACCATTTGTGTTTATTTGTAATACGCAAAAAGACTCTATTTCGATTATTTAGAATGTATTTCGAAAATTAGGCATCAACAATTTTTAATTCATCTCATATTGTGTAATTTTTTACATGAATTCTTTTTTGTTAATAGTTCATAATTTTCTGCTCCAATATTATTTAACAATAATAATTTGGCTGCAGACTCCATTTTTTTAACCTTTCAAGGTTAAATTATTTTCAAATCTTTCTATATATTGCTGGAACTGCTCTTTATTTTTGTCGAAGGTTTCAAAATTATTCATTATAGCCGGTGACTGGACAGTTTAAAGATTAGAGGCCTGTTCTGGTAATATCTGTTGCATCATAGTTTGAAAATTTTGCTGTTGGAGAGCTAAAAATTGTTTGAATTGTTCTGCATTCATGGTTTTTCTCTTCGTCGCCAATTTATTATGTACTAGAGATTAAAATTGCACGCAATATAATTATTATTTATTGATTATGTTCAATATTATAAAACGTATGACATTTATATATGACATATATCAATTGCTTATTTTTTAATAAGTTATTATAGAAATATACATAACAATTATGTTAGAAATGACTAGAAATTCTTGAACTAGAATCTAGACAAAAACAGTATAATGTAATGCAAGCTTAACTGGACCTGTAGAATTCAAAAATCGAGGTACTGAGTTAGTATCTACATTCATTTTTTTTTTTTTTTTTTTTTTTTTGGTGTGATATCATTTCTGGTTACAACAATCTTCAGGAAAAAATGTTGCTTACATTAAATATCACGGAGGGTTTTCCCAAATGTCTTTATTTTATTTATGACTCTTTCAAACTGAATTAAGTCTCCTGAAACTATTTCAAATGCTTCCCACTAAATATTTAAAATCGTCACAAAACTATCCTCAATGAATAGTAACTTATAGTAAATCTTTTATAATTAGTACTGCGTGCTAAGTGTGAAGTTAGCTCGTCTTATACAAACACAACAAGTAAGAAGGGGTGGATGGGGTTAAATTATCAGAATCGTTACAAATCTCTCCTTACTGAATACTAACTTATAGAATATCAAATATCATTAGTACTGCTGAAGAGCGTGCTAGATGTGAAGTTAGCACGCCTTTTACAGTCCACAATAAATAAGAAGGGGTGGGTGGGGTTAAATTATCAGAATCGTCACAAAACTCTCCTCAAGGAATGCTAACTTATAGTATATCAAATATCATTAGTACTGCTCAAGGGCGTGCTAGGTGTGAAGTTAGCACGCCTTTTGCAGTCCACAATAAGTAAGAAGGGGTGGGTGGGGTTAAATTTTCAGAATCGTCACAAAACTCTCCTCAATGAATACTGACTTATAGTATATCAAATATCATTAGTACTGCTCAAGGGCGTGCTTGGTGTGAAGTTCTGCCTTTTACCACACGCAATAAGTAGAAAGGCTTTAGGGGAAACACAATTTTAGAATAGTCACAAAACTCTCCTCAATGAATACTAACTTATAGTACATCTTTTATAATTAGTACTGTACAAAGGCGTGCTATGTGTGAAGTTAGCACGCCATTTACCACATGTAATAATTAAAAAAGGTTGAGGGGAGATATCTTTTTAGAGTCGTCACAAAAGTCTACTTAAGGAATACTAACTTATAATATCTCTCTTATAATTAGTACTACATAAAGGCGTGCTAGGTGTGAAGTTAGCACGCCATTTACCACACGCAATAACTGAAAAATGATAAGACGTGCTACATTCGTTTTAGTGTTACAAAACAATACAAATCTGATACTAATGCTCCATAAAAAATATATCTTTTGTACTTAAATTGGGCGTGCGTACTTCACCGACCCACCACATAACCCCCCTATTTAATTTTTGTGAATTTAAATATACATACCTACTTACATATTCACTTATGTTTGAAAGTGAATTAAGTTCCATTCCATATATGTATGGTTCTATTTACTATATTCTTTTTAAAATGTTACTATTATCAATTAATAACTAGTTCTTTGACAGTGGCATTTATGTCAGTTACACATATGTAACCAAGGAGTTGTGTTCGTTAAATGCGTAGGCTCCGGGATTTAAATATAGGTAATTTCATAAATTTATCCAAAAAATATATAGAAAAAGTATTAATGCAAACATGTAGAAAATTTAATAATCTTTAATTTTTATAATAACAAATCTCAAAGAAATAACATTTGAAGGTATTTTTTGGAGAAAAACTATTTTGAGCATCAAGTGAGGTACCATTTCCGGTTAGATATGTTTGTTGTTTATTTATGTTTTATTTTATAAATAGCTTCTACAAAACTGATAAGAACATCAATGACGAAAAAGACAGACAAGACAATGTGTAAAGAAAGATTAACAAGGACAATAATAGCATTTATTGACCAGCAGAATACCAATTACAGGACAAATTTACAATTAGATAAATGAATTTAAAAATATTAACATAAATTAAATAAAATATCATTAAAAATATTGTTAGCTGCATTACAAACAACGAAAATGGGAGAGTTCTTCAATACATCGGTAGGAAAATTTGGTAGCTGGAATGACTTGCTGTACCGGGACCCGAGACGAGGAACATGGAATTGTACCTGGGACAGGAGGAAAGGCGCATCAATCCTGTTATGGATCAATTCCTAAGGAACCTTGCACTGGATATTTCCCTTCTCTCAGCCAAGGATGTCATTGAATGGCGTTGCTGCAGCAAATCCTGGTCAGCACCTCTATCAGGATAGACCGTATCTATTTTAAAATAAATATACTTTAAGAATCTTCGTTGAATTTGTTCTACCATTTGACTTTGATATGTGTAGGAGGGATACCAAATTAGGGACGCGTACTCGAGTTTGCTTAAGACGAAAGCATAATATAGGGATTTTAGGACATTATTGTCACTGAAAAATCTTTAAATTCTCATTATAAAACCTAGAGATTTGCTGGAAGAATTGCAGATATTATTTATATGCTCGGTAAATATGAAATTACTACGAAATATTATTCCTAGATCCTTAATAGAAAATTTCCGTATTAATATACTGTTCTCCGTATTATAAGAATTATTCATCGGGTTCTTCCTACGAGTATAAGAAACTACACAACATTTATCAATATTTAATTTCAATTTGTTACGGATACACCAGGAAACCATTATATCAATATTTAACTGAACTGCATCATTAGGGGTGTTTCTAAACAATTTAATGTCATCAGCATATGCTAGGACATTTCAATTGAATGAATTGATAAGTTCATTAATAAATAAAATAAATAAAAGGGGTCCTAGATTTGAGCCCTGCCGAACACCCGTACTAGCAATAAATTTAAATAAGTTAATATCCTTATAAGACACAGCAGATCCTGTTACATAAGTGAGATTTTAAGAGTTTCAGGGTAGAGGGAGCAGTAACTATCATATTTATGCAGTGAAGGCAGATAGGGTAAAGAGCCCCGCACACTTCGCTCTTTCATCGTGGCTTGGAACGTACGCTTATAACTGTACGTTCCAAACCCTACAAAACCGAAGTGTGTGGCCGCAAACAGCCCTTCTTAATCGCGTTCCAAATTTTAACCGCACTGTTTGACCTGTACGTTCCATTCCGTGTGTGTGTGTGTGTGTGTGTGTGTGTGTGTGTGTGTGTGCGTGTGCGCGTGTGCGTGCGTGTGTGTGTGTATGGTAGTAACATTCCATGGTTTTTCTATTTAATGCAGTGTCGCTACCAAAAAAACTTGTCTTCTGTTCATTATTGCTACTTCAAAACTGGTAGTATGTGGAGCTGGCGGTCCAGCTAACTTAATTCGCACGGCTTTACCCGTACGTTCTTAACGTAAACCGTATACAAATAACGGAGTGTGTCACTTTAGGGTAGTTTGGGTGGGCATATTAGTAGAATTCTAACGTGCATGCTATAAAGATTCGTAAAAGTAAAATCGCATTCGCTTATTTTCTGATAGAATTTTAAAGTGCGTGCTGTCACTAATGAAAATACATTTGAATTACAACAGTATAACAAGCCCCATATGAACTTTTATATGCCTGATATATTGTTTCTGATAGGTTATTGATATTTTCATCATATGACGACAAAAACACTTTGCCAATGCCGACACAATGTATTTCTACTTTTATATCACAATATTACAAATGCCTTTTCTAAAAAATGCAAATAGTACATTAAGATACGAGTTTCATAAGACATGATTTTAGCGCACGCGCCATTCTTAGTAACGAGCGGCTTGCCGCGAGTTTTCTAAGGTGACAAGTGCGCTTAAATGTCTTATGAAACGTGTATTTTATATTATTTTTTCTATTTTGGTCATTTTTTCAAAAAATTACTTTATTTCATATCCAGGAATTTCAATTTCGGTTGTTTAATATGTACTTTATGAAACTCATTTGGATGCCATAAAGAAGTACTTTATGACATCCAAATGGGTTTCATAAAGTACATATTAAAGAACCAAAATAGAAAAAGGTTTATTTTTGTATAAAAAAAACTGATGTGGCCAGCACATAACCTCTCGCCAGATATTTTACCTGGTTGTACGCATAAAACAAAAATATTTTTAAATACAAATACATATATTCATGTCTCACTACAAAATAATTCTCACATATATTTGCAAAATCTATGGGATATTTTAATATAAATTATGTACAATACATACATTTTCTTTATATTCAATATCCTGAAATTTTATTTTTCTACTTTCCTTTTATTTTTCTTTATATTCGTCATTTTTTCGCAAATTCCTTTTATATTCTTTTTACGTATATTCTTTTGCGTTGTCGACTTTTTTTATTTTCATAATCTTCATAATGATGTACAAATATTATTGACAGTGGCATACAAATATATTTGACAGTGACATTTATGTGTCAATTACAAACATTTGAATTTCTTGCCTTGAAGTAGTTTGATTTGAGATTGTTTACATCAAATTATTTTATATGCATTTCTTTATCTCTAAATCTATAGAAAATATAATAATGAATTTATATTTATCGAATAAAGAATTTAACCTTCTTTAATATAAATATTTACATAAATTTTCGATAAATAATATTTACATGATTTTTTTTCTTGTAACTACTACTTCCGGTTGTCCAATTGTTACGAAAACTTAATCAACTCTTCCCATTATTTTTTGATTGAGGAATCCGTATTTAAAAATGTCTTTAGTCTTATAGTATTTGAGAAATCGTGGATCCAGCATACACACACACACACACACACACACACACACACACACACACACACACACACACACACACACACACACACACACACACACACACACGGACATCATCGTAAAAATGTTATAATCGGATTCTAGGGACCTTAAAACGTGCTTATTCACAAAAATCTGGATATGCAATTTTTAGCTGCTTATTTAACGATACTTACCAATCCAGCTCGCGCTGATGTTTTAAAATCTGGCTACTCGTCTAGGCGTTTTATAAGACGACAAACAGCTTACTTAGCTTGCATATTTCTTTAAAAATAACAACAATAACCTTACCTAACGCTTGGTATACTCGGGTCAAGTTTTGTGCATTAGGTTATGTTATAGTTACTATATTTAGAGAAATATATCATTTCTGTCGTCACAAATAAGTCATAACTGAAGTCGGAATCAGACTGCAAAATAAAAGTGCTGAAACTTAAAAATCTTTTGCAGGCACCGCCTGTAATTTTTATAACTTTGTTTGTTTGTATACATAAACCAATCTTTTTGCACGACGAAACTCCATTTTTGAGGTGAGGTAATACATTGAGAGTTTAACAAATGTAATTCTCCTCTACTAATTTAAGAGAATTCACGTATCTGTTCACAAAGAAATAAATTTATGCCTGATTTTCACACATTAATTAAATTCTCCTTTTCCCTACAATTTGGAGCCCTTTAAATATTTAACAATCCCTGGATTCAGGGAAAATAGTACTCGATACAAAATAATTATCCCGCATTGTGAAAAACTTTACAATTAACAGGGTTTAATTAGACCGTAAACGAACCGCAATCTCTGCGGGTCTATCCTCAGGCGACAGCAACGCCGACTGGTGACAGCATTTTCAGGAGAAAGAACATTTCTTCACAACTGATGCAGAAACGAGGAATTAAGGATACTGTTGTCCTAGGACCTGCTGTGATTAGTTAAATACAAGTAATCGATTCGATTGTACAGATTTAAATTTATGTGGGATTCGAATTTATGGATAAGGTGTTTAAAATTATGTAAAACCGTACATGTACTCGTATGAAAAAGAAGTGTTAAATAATCTATACATATAACGTCTATTTTATTCATCTATTTTGAAATTCAATTAGGGTTTATGCGGACTACATAAACGTACTCAGAATTATTTAGGGGAATGATAATTTCACGAAGTAGAAACTAGTTTAAGAAAAAACTACAAAAAAATGTTAAGGGGGGAGTTTCAAAAATGTGACATGAAGTAAAACCCGTAGATTATCAACTATTTTCCTTTGTATTTTTCCTAATGTATTTACCAAGAGAGTGCTGCAGAGTAATACATAATAGTTCGCATCAGCGATAAGAAATATTAGAACTAAACTGTAAAAATTTTAAGGCTAGAGAATGTACAAGACAAGTAGTTCACCCTTTGATTTTATGACGTGCCAATATTTCTATTGTTCTGAGTAAGATCATCAAGCAGGGAAATATTAAATTTTTCAACTTTATGTATGTCTAGTTAGCATCTGTTTCTATCAGCCAGCTATTTATTATTTTGTCAATACAATTTTAATTATTAACGTGGATTGAGAAAAAATATATAAAAATGCAATAATTTTATTAACATTTAAAATAAGAACTATAGGTTTTAAATTTACAAAGTTAATATGCTAACTAAAATTTAATCAATGACTTCAAAGTTACATTATTGTTTATTTAATGTGTCATTTAAGGGACAGAAAATAATTGTTCCATATTTGAAATAAATTGTGAAAAATTGGCAGCCATCGGGATTCAAACCTGAGACACCTACCTTGCAGGGACAGTGCTCTACCAACTAAGCTATTGGCTTCTCTCCTCTCCAATAGCTTAGTTGGTAGAGCACTATCCCGGCAAGGTAGGTGTCTCGGGTTCGAATCCCTATGGCTGACGATTTTTCACAATTTATTTCAAATATACAAACTTAACTCATTGTTAATATTATTAATTGTTCCATAATCAATGATTTAACTTTTTTGAAAAAAAATCACAATGATGGTGGTTAATTGATTACATATCAATTACTAACTGAGTGAAAAATTACTTAATTTTAAAATTTCTTTGAAAATGATTTCAATTATTTATTATTAATATTTATTATTATTTCATATATATATATATATATATATATATATATATATATATATATATATATATATATATATATATATATATATATATATATATATATATAAGAAAACAAGAAAATTCATAAACGAACTACTTTGACATGTGATACAAAACAAAATATTCAATTATTTTTGTCATGGCACTCTGATTACATATAGAAATAAATATGAAAATAATAATTTTTCTTTTGCATTTTTCTCGTTTTTTTCGTTATATAAGGGTATAAACATTTTATTTTATATCGTTGTATTCAGAAAAAAATGCTAAATCGAATAGGTGAATGAAAAAAGTAGGTTCTCAATTAAAATTCAAAAGTAAAATTCTGTATTTTGAGAACCACTGGTTGTAAAATTTCTTTGTAATGCTCATTTTAATAGTCTTGTAATATAGAAATTGTTTGCTAATTTAACCGAATTCGTATCTCTTACGGTTCTCGAGTTAGCAATAGTGAAATACTTAAATTGAACAGCCTGTATATGCAGATGTATATATATATATATATATATATATTAAATATTATACATAAATTATATTGTTACTAGAAAAACCGAGTGCTCATTTAACATACAAATTCAAGAATGAAGTTTCACTATGTAAGAGCTACTATAAAATAAATTTCCATTGCCTTAAAACATAGGTACTGTATCTTGTTATTAGTTGAATTCTTGTATTTAGTGAAACAATACTTTTACTAAAAAGCACTAATTGTTAAAAATATATGTGGTTCTTATTTATTCACAACAGAACATTTCGAGACCAATTTTTGATCATACTTCTTACATCCATGAAAATAGTCGCGGTAATATAACATTGTAAATCTACGAAAGCTCTGAGGACCACGAGAAATTAAAAATTTACGCTAAATTACAGATTTTTAGGTGTAAATTACACTTAAAAAAGTTTAATTTACATATTTTTAATTTTAATTTACACTTTTCAAAGTGTAATGTACATATTTTGAAGTGTACTTAATTTACACTTTTTAAAATGTAATTTACATTAAAAAGATGTAAATTACACTCAAAAAAGTGTAAGTTACAATTAAAAATGTATAAATGATACTTACAAATGTGTGTGTGCGTAAGTTGTCCATGTGTTATATGCATGTAATAGGGCGCAATAACAACGTAACGTAGCATATTAATATAGGTACGCCAGTACAGAGTGTATGACAATAAATAACAGTGTTCTTCCACCATGTTATATTATATAATTGTTATAGTATGTTATTTGTATATATTTGCTTTTTAAGTTTTCGTCTAATGTATTATATTAATAGGGATAAAGCGGCTATATAATGATTTCAAAATCGACGGAAACTTTAATAGAATACTACTTTACGTTAGGTCTACAACAGGTAGAAATTTTAGTTCATTTATCAGTTCATCACAATATAAATATGTCATCGTATATTGAAACGCATGTTAAGAAAAAAAAAAATTGTTAGGAGAAAACACTGTCAGTGCATGGATACTATTATTATTATTATTATTATTATATTATTATAATAAGTAAGAGTAAGATATAGATAAATGCTTGTCCATCCGGCATGCTAGTAAATAAAGCAGTACCATATGATAAAAGACGAAAATAAATCAGAGGTGAAAAGGAAATAAATCAAAAAAGCGCTGAAGAACCCAGTGACGAATAATCCCTGGGATTAAATCACGGTAGGAAAAGAAAAGAAAATATTTCAGGGAATAACCTCAAATATTGTTTTCATATACATACCTGCACTGACAACTGAGACAAACAAGAAAACAAAAACAGGATAAAATAGACCAAAGAAAAGACCCAAAGCGACGTGATATAACCAAATGATAAGAAACCCAGAGAAAGTAACTCCTGGGAAATTAACACGGTAGGAAAGATAAATAAATACCTTCAGGAAATAATTATTCAACTCTATTTCATGTTAAACCCCGACTCGGAGGAGAGAAAGGCAAACCAAGCAGCAAGAAGAACAACAAAGAAGTCAGAACGAGGAGAACAAGAGCACAAAAGACTTTAAAAATAAAACAAAGTTATATAGACATTAAGTGTAATTTTAGGTTATAAAGATAAATACAAAACACGGGCTCACGGATAACAGTACAGAGACACACAGCGGAAAGTAGTGAAACAACAAGCACCGGTAATTAAAAACATTAATCCAATACCACGGGCGACACCTAACGGTAAACAGTAGAACAATAAGAAATAAACAAACATCGGCTGAAGAAACACTAATCACAGTAGCGACACGTATTAGCAACTAGCCTAATTAAACATACCGACACCAAAACAGGGAACTGATGAGCGGACAAAATAAAAATTCAACAAGAAAACGTGAAGAATCAGAAGAAGAGGAGATAGGAGAAAGAATTTTCAAAAAAAGCGCATTGATAAGACGATCAACAAAACAGGAAAAAACGAAAAGTAATACAACTGAAATGGATGAAATATTAAAAGGGATACAGGAATCACTGAAAAACCTAGCAGAGAATGTAGGAGAAATCAAAAAAGAAGTAGAGGAAGTAAAAAGAGGAAACGAAGAAATAAAAGAAGAAGTAGGAAGGTTCTATAAAGATATTAAGGAAAACATTGATAAAATAAACAAAGATATACAAGAAATGAAGGAAAAAGAAAAAGAACGCCAAACTGAAAGTGATGACATAAAAAAACGAGTGGAGGAACTCGAGAAAACAAAGGAGCAGAAAGTAGTATACAATGAGGAAATGATAAACATAAAAGAAACAATAAATAGAATGGAAACTAAATTAGAACAACAAGACAAAGTTAAAAGAAAAAATAACATTGTGATACTCGGACTGAAAACGGTAATAGACAATGCAAACTTGAACAAAAACGTAGAAGAGTACATAAATAAAAAATTGGAAATTAATATTATTATAAAAGCAGCATATGTAATAAAACAACAAAAAGACATGATAATTGCCGAAGTGGGGACATGGGCAGAGAAATTAGAAATACTGAAAAACAAATCCAAGTTGGCAGATGAAAAAATCTATATAAATAATGATTTAACAATAGAGGAAAGAAATATACAGAAAAGCCTTGCCAAAATCTCAAAAGAATACGCAGGAACAGGAAAAGAAGTCAGAATAGGGTACCAAAAAATAACAATAGAAGGGAAAACATATGTATGGGATGCTTCAAAAAAAGGAATTATTCCAAAAAACTAAAAAAAGGGGCGGAAAAGGATAAACAAATAAAAAAATTTGAGGATCACAAAAAAACTAGAAAAAATAAAAAGAAAAAAAATAAAAGTAAAGGCACTAAAATAAGTACTTGGAACGTAAGAACAATGCTAACAACAGGGAAAATGGTAGAAATAAGTCTAGAATTAAAAAAATATGGGATACATATAGCGGGAATACAAGAAACAAGATGGGAAGGGAAAGGACAAATAAGTAAAAATAACTTTACCTTATACTACTCCGGAAACGAAAAACAAGGACAATACGGAGTAGCCTTCATGGTGATGAACCAAATGAAAAGCAACATAATACAATTTAACCCAATAAATGAGCGTATGGCGTACATTAGAGTTAAAGCTAAACCTTTCAATATCTCAATAATGAATATATATGCACCTACAGAGAACGCAAAGAAAGAAGAAAAAGAGAAATTCTACGAAAAGTTAGAAGAAGAATATGAAAAGATAGCGTCCGAAGACTTAAAACTATTAATAGGTGACATGAACGCCCAAATAGGAAAGGAAGAATATATTAAAGAAGTAGCAGGAAAACACACGATACATGAAAACACAAACGACAACGGACAGAGGCTATGTAATTTTGCAATAGGAACACAAATGGACATAAGCAGCACAAGATTCGAACACCCGTGGATACATAAAATAACGCGGACATCACCAGACCAAAGTACTCATACCCAAATAGACCACATACTAATAGACAAAAGAAGACAGTCATCAATAAGAGACGTGAGAACATACCGCGGAGCATGTACTGACTCAGACCACTATATGGTAACAGCAACATTAAAACAAAAAGTTAAAAGAGTACTAAAGAGTAAGACGAAACAAATAAAATGGAACAAAGAGAAACTGAATAATGAACAAGAACAAAGAGATTATGCTGAAAAAATAGACACATACTTAACAAAAAATGAGGAAATGGAAGAAAACATAGATGAAGAATGGAAGAAAGTAAAAACGTGTATAATAAAAGCAGCGAAGGAACAACTAGGAGCAAAGGAAATAGAGAGTAAAAAGGAATGGTTCAACGAGGAATGCAAAGAATATACAGGTAGGAAAAAGAAAACAAGAATGAAATGGATACAGACAAACAGAGAAATACACAGAGAAGAATATCAAAGAATAAGGAAAGAGTGCAACAAAGTACTAAGAAGAAATAAAAGAGAATGGACTGAAAACAAAATAAAAAGAATAGAAGAAGAAAGAAGCAATAGGAATACGAAACGTTTCTACCAAAAATTAAAACAACAGAAAACTAAAAATGAAACCAAAACAACAAATATGAAAGACAAACATGGAAAATTAACTGAAACAGATCAACAAAGTAATCAAGTATGGGAAGAATATTTTAAAGAGCTACTCACGGAAAATATCTCAGATACAGAAGAGGAGGAGGAAGATAAGGACGAGGAACAGACTGTGGAGGAAGAAGAAACAGAACAAGAACTAGTACAAGAACCAACAATACAAGAAGTAAGAGATGTAATTAAAAACAGCAAAAATGGAAAAGCACCAGGTAAGGACGGAATAAACATGGAACTCATAAAATATGGTGGAGACATACTCACTGTAAAACTACATAATATCATATGCAAGATATGGAGAGAAGAAAAGTTACCTAAGGAATGGGAAACAGGACAAATAATAACAATCCACAAAAAAGGAGACCCCAAAGAATGCAAAAACTATAGAGGAATAACACTATTAAACAATGCATATAAAATCCTATCAACAATAATAAATAAGAGACTAACTAGAGCAACAAATAAAAAAATAGGTCAATATCAATGTGGTTTCAGGGAAGGAAAGTCCACAATAGATGCGATACACACACTAAAACAGATAATAGAAAAAGTACATGAGGCCAAAATAGACGTTGAAATGATCTTTATAGACTTCCAGCAAGCATTCGACTCAATAAAAAGAGGAAAGCTATTAATGACACTAAAAAAACTAAAAATAGAACCGAAACTAAGAAGACTAATAGCAATGACCTTGAACCAAACAACAGTAAGCATAAGGGCTCATAGTGGAGACACAGATGAATTTGTAGTAAACAAGGGAGTAAGACAAGGAGATTCTCTATCAGCCACGCTTTTCAACATCGCCTTAGAACACGTGACAAGGAGAATAAACAAATACTCAATCCGCACAAATGGAGGACAAATGATTGCTTACGCAGATGATATAGTCATCATAACAAAGAAACGAGAGATAATGAAAAAGATGGTAGAAGAAATAGTGACAGAAGGAAAGAAGATTGGACTTACACTCAATGAAAACAAAACGAAAATGATGAGATACGGAAAACAAAGACAAGATAACAAAATAAAAATTGGAGAATACGAGTTTGAAGAAGTAGAAAAATATAAATATCTAGGGGCAATGATAACAAACAATGGAGACAGAGAAATCGAAATAAAAGAGAAAATATTCACAGCAAATAAGGCATACCACATGCACAAAAACTTACTCAAGAGCAAAATACTAAGTAAAAAAACAAAAATAAAGATCTATAAAACAATGATAAGACCAATACTATTATATGACGCAGAAACCCTAACAATGACAAAGAAAGAAGAAGAGCAGCTAAGAATAGTGGAAAGAAAAATAATGAGAACAATATTAGGACCGATTAAACTAGACAATAACGAAATACGAATAAGAAAGAACGCCGAAATACTACACATGCTGGATGGGGAAGACGTAGTAAGAAAAATTAAACAACAAAGAGTAAAATGGTTTGGACATACGTGGAGAGCAGGAAGGGAAGCTACAATATACAGTATAATGGAATGGGAACCAAGAAGAAGAAGGATAGGACGACCGAAATCAACATGGTTTAAAGAAGTCAAAGAAGACTTGCAAAAAGCAGGAATAAAAAATTGGAAAGAAAAAACAAGAAATAGGAAAGCATGGAGGAGCATAAGCATGAAGATATAAGGCCAAGAGTACAGGGACTGATCCCCCGGAAAAAAAAACCCGATCTAGAGAGCTTCAATGAAGCGGCGCAACCCCACAGGGGTGTTACCGCCACCACATATATATTATTATTATTATTATTATTATTATTATTATTATTATTATTATTATTATTATTATCATTATTATTATTATTATTATTATTATTATTATTATTATTATTATTGTGGTGAGGACGTAGGAAAGGTATAAAAAATGAAAACAAGATGTTATAACAACTAACAATTTATTTGTTTATAAGATATAGTGGTTAGAACGAGTACAAATGCATACGTCTTCACTCTGCGAAGTCTCGCGTCGAACTGCCCTGAACACTGTACAGCTGCCTTGGCGGGTCGACCGTTCTCAGAATTAAGGGTGAAGTACCTGCTACCTGGGTCACCCCTTGTTAGCCAACGTTTGCATAGTCCAACACAAAAATATAAAATATTGCGTACGTATGTGTTCGTGAAATATGTATGAATGCCCACAGGACCCCCCTGCCAGTGATCTTGATCACGATAGACCAGCCTGGAAGTGGTCTGGAAATCGAACACGTCGCCCACATCTAGTGGTGGTCGGCACGCTTTGATATCTTGAAGGAGGTGTCGGCTTGGGTTGAACGGGGGCTGGTGACTGAATGATGATTTCCTCATGATCATCTTGGCAATGGACATCTTCTTGGTATTCCCGGTCTTGCATGACGTAGGCTGGTTTTAGTCGGTCAATGGATATTTTTACCGAACGTCCGTTGAAATCGACCACGAACCCCTTGTTACCACGTTCGATAACTTTGTGTGGGCCGGTGTATGGCTGCTGGAGGGATGACGTCTTGGGACCGTCATGTCTGACAAACACGTAGTCGGTGGTGCTCAGGTCCTGAAACAAAAAGGTTTTCTTCTCCCCGTGACGCGACCCATTGACTGGTCGCAATTCTTCAAAATGGCGGCGCAGATCGGACACAAACTCCGTTTGGTCCGTTTTTGCCGTAGTTGGATTTAGGAATTCTCCCGGCAGGCGTAGGGGTTGACCATAAACCATTTCAGCGGCTGTTGACTGGAGATCCTGTTTCCACGCTGCTCGAATTCCTAGTAGAACCGTAGGCAAAATTTCTGTCCACCTTATAGTTGCGTGGCATTTAATGGCGGCCTTGAATTGACGGTGAAACCTCTCCACCATGCCGTTTGCCGCTGGATGATAGGCAGTTGTCCGCAGGTGAGTTGTACCTGTCAAACGGTTCAAATATTTGAACAGGTGTGACTCAAACTGCCTCCCTTGGTCCGTTGTGATTCGCAGCGGGGTACCGAATCGTGCGATCCAGTTTGCGTAGAAGGCGGATGCAACAGTGCTGGCTTCCTGGTTTTGAAGTGGAATAGCTTCCGGCCATCGTGAAAACCGATCTACGCAGGTTAGACAATATCTGTTGCCTTCAGATATTGGCATAACAACAATGTCCAGGTGGACATGTTCAAATCTCGACGATGGTGGTATAAAAGAACTTGGTGTTGTTGAAACATGTCGCGTGATCTTTGAGTGCTGGCAATCTAGGCAGCTACGCGCCCACTGACGACAATCGGACTTCATGGACGGCCAAATATACCGTTGAGAAATAAGCTTGACCGTTGCATTCGACCCGGGGTGTGAAAGGCGGTGTAAGATATTGAACGCTGTTCTTCGATAGGGCTTCGTGAGATAAGGACGTGCTTTTGACATTGAAACGTCGCAATATAAATCCGTGTTGGAGCCAGGTATCTCTATTTTTACAAGTTTCAGTGTGGAGTCTTTCTTCAGCAATGATGCGAGTTCTTCATCCTCTTTTTGTGAAGCAGCTACGGCCACTAAATCAAGTGTCATATTCACTTCTTCTATGCGCGATAGGGCATCTGCCACTACATTGTCATCTCCTGAGACGTGAAGAATTTTAGAAGTAAATTGGGAGATAAAGTCCAAGTATCTGAACTGTCTGGGTGAAACTTGTGAATCCTTCTTTTTAAAGGCGTACATAAGGGGTTTATGATCGGTGTATACCGTGAAATCCCGCGCTTCTACCATATACCGAAAGTGTTTAACTGCCAGGTACATGGCAAGAAGTTCCCTATCGTATGCTGAGTACTTTTTCTGAGCGGAGCTGAGTTTCTGCGAAAAGAATGCCAACGGTTTCCAAGCTCCGTCCTCCCATTGTTGCAACACCGCACCAACAGTGAAATCTGACGCGTCAGTAAAGATGGCGAGCGGCGTGTCTAATTTAGGATGAACCAAGAGCGCAGCTTCTGCTAAACTGTCCTTGGATTTCTTGAATGCACTGATAGCATCAGATGTCCAGTTGATTGAGGTTTTCCCTTTAATATTTCCTTTCAAAAGGTCATTTAAAGCAGCCTGCGAAAGCGCGGCTTTTGGTATGAAACGCCGGTAGAAATTCAGCATACCAAGAAATTGCCTCAGTTTCTTTGCAGTATCCGGCATCGGGTAGTCTTGAATAGCTTGAACCTTTTCAGGTAGTGGACTTGTACCCGCACTAGACACTTTGTATCCGAGAAATGTCACTTCCGGTTCACCGAACTTACACTTTGCCGGATTTAGAACTACGCTATAGTCTTTTAGTCTTTTGAAAACTATCTCTAAATGTCTTAAATGTTCATCCTCCGATTCCGACGCCACTAATATGTCGTCTATATACACAAACACAAACTCTAGACCACGGAGCACTTCGTCCATAAACCTTTGGAAGGTTTGCGCGGCATTTCTCAGTCCAAATGTCATATATAGAAATTCGTACAAACCGAACGGGGTTATTATGGCGGTTTTATCAATGTCCTCCTCCGCGACGGGAATCTGGTTGAACGCGCGAACTAAGTCGATAGTTGAGAAAATCTTTTTCCCGGCTAAAGCGTGCGCGAAATCTTGTATGTGACGCACCGGGTAAAGATCTGGTTCCGTTCGAGCATTTAGAGCACGGTAGTCCCCACAAGGTCTCCATTCGTCACCCTTTTTGGGAACCATGTGCAATGGCGATGCCCACGAACTTTTGGATGGTCGGGCTATACCAAGATGGAGCATTGTGTCGAACTCCTTTCTTGCGGCCTTAAGACGTTCTGGAGCTAGTCGCCTGGGTTTTTGTGCGACTGGTGGACCAGCTGTTGTCTTGATGAAATGCTTTGTGCCATGTTTCATCTCAATAGGAGCGCCTCCTGGCCTGGTGATTTCAAAAAATCGGGATAAAAGTTCATGGTATTTAGATGAGCCTGTAACTATTCGTACGCTCGGTACGTCGCACTTTGCTAGTTCACCTGAAACGGTCAAGTGAGTTGTGGAATCTAGCAGTTTTCGGTTTCGCACATCCACTAAAAGTCCATAATATGCCAAAAAGTCGACACCGATTATAGGTTTTGATACGTCCGCTACGACGAATTTCCACGTAAATTCACGTCTAAGTCCAAAATTTAAACTTAGAGTGATCGTACCGTACGTTACGATGGGAGTGCCGTTTGCCGCGACGAGATCGTAAGCACTTTTATTTCGCGGGCCAGAAAGATAGTGACGTGGATAAACACATAGGTCGGCACCAGTGTCAATTAAAAATTGTTGCTTGGTTGAGGCGTCGGTGACGAAAATTCGACGCGATGTATTAGGGCAGAGGTCGTCCGCCTCCCTTAACGACTGCCCCCGCCGTTTCCCTGCTTATTAAACGTACACGGCGGCGAGCATTTATGTGCGGCGGCATCGTATTTCCAATGATACCAACACATGCCTTCGTGACCATGGTCACGCGTCTTTGAGTGAGATCGTGAGCGGCTCCGTGAGTTGTTGAACTTTGATGGCCGGTTTGCTGCAGCCCGGAGTTCACATACTTCTTGTCTCAGCGATGCTATTTCCCCTCTGAGGGAGAGGGTTAACTCTTTTAGTTGCGCGGCTATGGTGTCCATAACAGAAGATGTTGAGCTGGTTTCCGCGATAATAGATCGGGGACTTGTTTGGTCCGCAATGGCGTCTGCCAACTCTGCCACTTGGTCCAAGTGAACACCCTTCTGAGTAGCGAGGATAGCTTGCATATTCGCTGGAAGACGACTAAGCCATAACGTTCGCAATAAGACGTCGGTTACGCCAGCACCACCAAGACTACGGAGATGACGCAAGAACTGACTTGGTTTTCTATCACCAATCTCTTCATGTTCTAGCAACTGCCGCGACTTCTGTTCCTGAGACGTACTCAGTCTTTTTATTAACTCACTTTTTATCTTCTCGTACGCGTCTTTAGTTGGTCGATTCACTATCACATCACGCACTTCCAGAGCATATCTAGGGTCTAACGCACCGGTAACATAATCAAATTTCGAACTGTCTGATGTTATACCAGCTGAAGAGAAGTTGTTCTCCAGCATCGCGAACCACATTTCCGGATCAGACGCACAAAACGGAGGTACGCGCATAGCCACTCTGTTGACAGCGAGAGCGTTCTGTACAGCGGCTGCCAGCTCCTCCATGGCTGGTGTTGCCATTGTAATGTCCTTTTAGTCCTTGCACCGATTTTTATTTAACACGTAATCACACACTTTATTATTGTTACAAATAATCGCGTAAAACGCACTAAACACACTATCACGTCGGGGTCACCACTGTGGTGAGGACGTAGGAAAGGTATAAAAAATGAAAACAAGATGTTATAACAACTAACAATTTATTTGTTTATAAGATATAGTGGTTAGAACGAGTACAAATGCATACGTCTTCACTCTGCGAAGTCTCGCGTCGAACTGCCCTGAACACTGTACAGCTGCCTTGGCGGGTCGACCGTTCTCAGAATTAAGGGTGAAGTACCTGCTACCTGGGTCACCCCTTGTTAGCCAACGTTTGCATAGTCCAACACAAAAATATAAAATATTGCGTACGTATGTGTTCGTGAAATATGTATGAGTGCCCATATTATTATTATTATTATTATTATTATTATTATTATTATTATTATTATTATTATTATTATTATTATTATTATTATTATTATTATTATTATTATTATTATTATTATTATTATTATTATTATTATTATTATTATTATTATTATTATTATTATTATTATTATTATTATTATTATTATTATTATTATTATTATTATTATTATTATTATTATTATTATTATTATTATTATTATTATTATTATTATTATTATTATTATTATTATTATTATTATTATTATTATTATTATTATTATTATTATTATTATTATTATTATTATTATTATTATTATTATTATTATTATTATTATTATTATTATTATTATTATTATTATTATTATTATTATTATTACTATTACTATTACTATTACTATTACTATTACTATTACTATTACTATTACTATTACTATTACTATTATTATTATTATTATTATTACTATTACTATTACTATTACTATTACTATTACTATTACTATTACTATTACTATTACTATTACTATTACTATTATTATTATTATTACTATTACTATTACTATTACTATTACTATTACTATTACTATTACTATTACTATTACTATTACTATTACTATTACTATTATTATTACTATTATTATTACTATTACTATTACTATTACTATTACTATTACTATTACTATTACTATTACTATTACTATTACTATTACTATTACTATTACTATTACTATTACTATTACTATTACTATTACTATTACTATTACTATTACTATTACTATTACTATTACTATTACTATTACTATTACTATTACTATTACTATTACTATTACTATTACTATTACTATTACTATTACTATTACTATTACTATTACTATTACTATTACTATTACTATTACTATTACTATTACTATTACTATTACTATTACTATTACTATTACTATTACTATTACTATTACTATTACTATTACTATTACTATTACTATTACTATTACTATTACTATTACTATTACTATTACTATTACTATTACTATTACTATTACTATTACTATTACTATTACTATTACTATTACTATTACTATTACTATTACTATTACTATTACTATTACTATTACTATTACTATTACTATTACTATTACTATTACTATTACTATTACTATTACTATTACTATTACTATTACTATTACTATTACTATTACTATTACTATTACTATTACTATTACTATTACTATTACTATTACTATTACTATTACTATTACTATTACTATTACTATTACTATTACTATTACTATTACTATTACTATTACTATTACTATTACTATTACTATTACTATTACTATTACTATTACTATTACTATTACTATTACTATTACTATTACTATTACTATTACTATTACTATTACTATTACTATTACTATTACTATTACTATTACTATTACTATTACTATTACTATTACTATTACTATTACTATTACTATTACTATTACTATTACTATTACTATTACTATTACTATTACTATTACTATTACTATTACTATTACTATTACTATTACTATTACTATTACTATTACTATTACTATTACTATTACTATTACTATTACTATTACTATTACTATTACTATTACTATTACTATTACTATTACTATTACTATTACTATTACTATTACTATTACTATTACTATTACTATTACTATTACTATTACTATTACTATTACTATTACTATTACTATTACTATTACTATTACTATTACTATTACTATTACTATTACTATTACTAT
>OY720451.1:42698299-42770799 GCA_963082715.1 Harpalus rubripes | reverse complement strand
TAGACTTATTATTTATTAATATGGATGATTATTAAGCGATAAATATTAAAAGATAATAAAAATTACTATTACTATGGTTAAACAAATATTAAATACTAATTTAAGGCTAAGAATATAATTAATTATTTAAACACAAACACTATTTATTTATTTAGGCAAATAACGCGTCTATTTATTTTCACACTATTTATTTTACTGCGTGCTCTCGTACTTTTATTAAACTAACTGTTCATTTATTTCACTACGCGTGCCAGTACGTTGCAAGCTCTTGTAGACTGTTACGTGATATTTATATCACTGTATTTATTTCACTATTTACTTATATCACATTCAACTGTCCGATCCAGTATCACTAACTGTCCGTATGCCGCAATTCTTCAACACCAATGCCGAGTATCCATTCCAACTCGCTGTTACTGTCCTCGTATACTCTAGCTTCCAAATACTCGTCAACACTACCGAGTATTCGCTTCCACAGCTATCTCAGCTCAGAGTAAAAAAATATATAGAGAGAGCGTTTGGCAATGACAATGAAGCTACGAGACGGAACGTGGCAGCCATCTTGGTCAGCACCATTGGCTTGTTTTAACTAAAACGTTGTTCAAAGAAATTTCATTTTTTAATAATAATAAATAATATAAAATTTAACAAAATATGATTTTAAAGCAGAACGTAGATTGTATTCAAACAAATATTTTTTTAAAAATCATTCTTGAAACATAAGGGTAAAATTAAATATTGAAATTTGATTTTGACATTTCTTTAAACAGCGTTTTAGTAAAAACAAGGCTTGTGGTACGAGGCACGTTTCTTGTTTGTTCGTGTATTAATAGTTGTTAGTAGTTTTCTGCTTGTTGTTTTTTTGACTATTTGTTAATTTTTTATGTATTATGCCTGCCTGTTGTTCATTTGGGTGTAGTAATCGCACTGCACGAAAATCTCAAAAACAAAAAGACTGTGAAGAGAAAGGAACTATGACCTTTCATGTGTAAATATTAAATAATAATATTATAGAATATGTTTAATTTTATTAGCTATTATTACTTTAAATTTAGATTCCCGAAAAATCCAGAAAGGAGACAATCGTGGATAAAACAAATTAGGCGAAATAACTGGATGCCTTCTAAACATATTATTATATAAAGCATAAATATATGTTAGTATAATAAATGTAATGATATTAAATATTTATATTCCATTACTTATTGTTAGATTTCTTATAGTATACAAAAAGAATAGAATAAACTCTGTTTAAATGCTTTTAATATCCTTTTAGGTATTACAGAAAAATGTCACACACGTCAATCAAAAACTAGTTCTCAAAAATCTGTTTAGCAAAATAGCATTATAAGCCAACTATAAATATTTAACTATATTTAAATATATATGTTTTCACAACACTTTCCCTTATTTAAGTAAAGTTAAATCAAATATCTCAAAAGAACAAATTTTATCATACCACAAATTTAAAAGAATTGTATATCATCTGTTAATGGTATACATTTGTTTTAATTTGAAAGTCCCATTTTACCACAATAGTTTTAAACGAGGTCTTGCTAATGGCTTCGTCATGATGTCTGCTACTTGATACTCCGTTGGAATCTGTTGAATTACCAACTCTCCTTCCATTACCTTTTCTCGAATGAAGAAATACTTTATTTTAATGTGCTTGGTTCGATGGTGAAATTCAGGATTATGTGTTAATTTCACTACTGCTTGATTATCAATCTGAAGAACTGGTACTTGTTTCAGCTCTGCGATTTCTTTAAACAGTCTGCTTAACCAGATAATTTCTTTAACTGCTTCATTCGCAGCTACAATCTCCGCTTCAGTTGTAGATGTAGCAACCATAGCTTGCCTTTGACTATGCCACGAAATAGCTCCACCTGCATACGCTACAACCACTCCTGACGTTGATCTGCCAGTTTTGTTATATCCACCAAAGTCTGCATCGCTGTAGCATTCTAATACGCCAGTGTTTATGTTAGGGCGATACAGAATGCCTAAATCAGATGTACCTGCGATTTTTCGAAGTACCCGTTTTAGCCTCATAACATCCTCTATGGATGCACAATCGAGTGTTCTTGATAGGACGCTAACGCTGTATGCTGGATCTAACCTTGTTCCAATCATTAAATACATTAGCGCTCCAACTGCCTCTCGATACGGAAAATCAGTTTTCTTGATGCTTTCTTGTTCTGTTTTCGATGTTTCATGTTCTGTTTTCGATGTTTCAACTTCCTTTAACATGGGTGTGGAAACAGGTTTGTATTCTTCAAAATTAAAACGTTTCAATAGTTTCTTTACATATGCTTGCTGACTTAATTTTATTGTGCCATCACTGAAACGTTTAATTTCGAGACCAAGGTAGTACGATGCTGGTTTCACGGTAACTTTAAACTCTGTCTTCAACTCCTCAACAAAGATATCTCGCTGGTCAGTTGCCACGACTAACCAATCGTCCACGTAAAGAGCAACAAATAGTTTCTTGTCACCCTTTTGCCTAATGTGCAAGCATGGATCTGCTTCATTTGCCTTAAACCCTCTTGAAATAAAAAAATTAGCGAAGCATTGCTCCAACACCTTGGAGCTTACTCAAGACCATAAAGGCTTCGTTTGAGCCTGCAAACTCGATTAGTGTTATCTTCGTATCCTTTCGGCTGCTGCATGTATATTGTCTCTTCTAATTCTGCGTACAAAAATGCAGTAGATACTTCGAACTGTGTTATGTGCATCTTCTCACTTGCAGCAATACTAAGCACCGAACAAATTGTACTTAACTTAGCAACAGGAGTAAATGTTTGATTGTAGTCTATTCCAAAACGTTACTTGAATCCCTTAATGACAAGTCTGGCTTTATACTTGTCAATGGTGCCATCTTGATTAGGTTTTATTCAAAAAACCCACTTAGATGGGATAGCTTTAGCTCCATCCGGGAGATTCGGTAACTCCCATGTCTGGTTCTCTTATAGTGATTTTATTTCACTGTTCATGGCCTGTATCCAGTTATCTTTGTCCTTGCTGTTAAGCGCCTCTTCATATGATTCTGGAGTTTTTGTCCCATTAATAATTTCTTCAGTGATCATAATGTAGTCATCGTAACACGTCAATTGTTCCTGAAAAATAGAAATAAACTAAAAGGTACTGGCATCGTAATTACAGAAGATCTTACCAAGCTCCGGCATAATTTATATAAAGCTGCATGTAATAAATTTGGAAATAAAAGTGTGTGGACTTATGATGGCAACATCTTCCTAAAATGTAAGGATGGCAACATTAAAAAACTATCATTGGCTAGTAATATTGATGAACTGTGAATTTGTTTTGTTAATTATTGTTACACAAACATACCTTTAATATTTTCTGGAGCAACATTGTTCATTGTTTACTTTATTTGACAGATTTTTTTCTCTGTGAGACATTCATTTTATTCTTTGTTAATTACTATACTCGCTTTGAATTGTCTGAAGTTGTCCGTTCGATCTTGTATAGTTTGTATAAAATAATAACGTAACTCTGTATATAGTCTATTCAATTTATGAATATTTTGTACCAAAACGTTAGAGGGCTTAACACAAAATTGGAATGCTTTTACAATAATTGTAGTTCCTTGAACTATGATATTATTGCAATAAGTGAATCTTGGCTTACACCGGCCGTAAATAATTCAGAAATTCTATCGTCGGCATATGAAGTATATCGTCATGACAGAGACAAAAGTATTACTGGTAAAAAAAACTGGTGGGGGTGTGCTTTGCGCTGTTAATTCAAAATTTAAATCTACTCTAATTAATATTAATCTTCATCCTAACTCTTCAACCGACATTCTTTGTATAAAATTTTCTTTCTCCTATTAACTATATATTTCTTATTGTTTTTTACTGTCCCCCTCCTGTTACTTTAATTCAATTAGAGTATTTGCTCGACGCATTGGAAACTTTCTTACCCTCAATGAACAATAATTTTATTATCCTTGGAGATATAAATATTACAAATCTTGTTACTGCCGTAGACGAAGGTTCTGGCTGTCATTTGTCACGTAGGTTCAGAGATTTTCTAAGTTTTATGAATGCATCTCAGTATAATTCAATAACCAACTCTAATTCTAGAATTCTTGACGTTGTAGTATCAAGTTACCATTGTAATGTCGCACACTGCTCTGATCCAGTTGTTGTGGAAGATTCAAATCACCCTGCACTTGATATTCACTGCGCACGCCCTGTCAATCTTAAAACTAATAACTCTACATTTAATTCTTCTCTTACTTATAATTTCAAAGCTGCTAATTTTCCCCTACTATATACCTTACTGTCTGAAACCGACTGGGATATTTTAAAGAATTTTGACAGCGCGAACGATGCGTTTAATAAATTTTATGAAATAATTTACGGCATCTTCGATGTATGTGTACCTAAGATCAGCAGTAAACAGTCATCTAACTTTCCTCCCTGGTTCACGAGATCTATTATTCACAATATAAAGCTCAAAGAACATTATCGAAAGCTCTATATTAAAAATAAATTCGAGTTCTATAATTGTGAATTTAAAAGATTGCGTGCTCTTATTAAAAAAGATATTAACACTGCTTACTATAATTACATATCATCTATCGGGAACAAAATTAATAATAATCCTGCCAGCATATGGAACTTTATAAATGCGAAGAAAAATAATACGCGTATACCTGGTAAAATTCATTTAAACGATAAAGAATATAATTCTACTCCTGAGATTGTCCTAGGATTTTCAAGTTATTTTTCCAGTGTATATGAAAATAAACAAGCTTCATCCTCTTCATTAATTAATAAACAAGATTCCGGAGGTTATATAAATATTATTAATATATCCAAAGATGATATTAGGCAGGCAATTAATGGTATTAAATCGTCACGTACTCCTGGTCCTGATCACATTCCCGCCTATATCTTGAAAGGATGTCGAGATATATTTATTCTGCCTCTACACATATTATTCAATCTATCTTTATCTACAAATACTTTTCCTTCTTCTCTTAAAACTTCTTTCGTTACTCCTATATTTAAATCAGGTGACAAATGTGATATATCTAATTACAGACCTATCTCTATCCTTTCTAATCTCTCTAAAATTTTTGAATCTGTTATTTACAAATACATATATAGCGCAACACAGAAACTCATTGCACCACAACAACATGGCTTTATAAAAGGTAGATCGACCACTACTAATCTTATGAACTTTACTGAGAAAACTTTAAGAGCACTGCGTGACAATAGACAGATAGATGTAATTTACACTGACTTCGCCAAAGCATTTGACAAGCTTAATCATGCAATTCTTCTTTCTAAACTTTCTCATAATTTTAACTTCTCCCCTAACCTTATAGCTTTTCTTTCTTCATATTTAATTAACAGAAAAATGCAAGTACATTATAATAACTACCTTTCAGATCAGTATACTCCTACTTCTGGTGTACCTCAAGGTTCAAACCTAGGTCCTTTGCTATTTATATTATTTATTAATGACATTACTACCAGTGTTAAATACTCCGATGTATTTCTCTATGCCGACGATATGAAGATATCTAAAATAATAAATTCACCTGAAGATAGTTTATTGCTGCAAGAGGATATAAACAGCATTATAGAGTGGTCCAAATCCTCAAAACTCGATTTCAATGTCAAAAAATGTAAAATTATGTCGTATTCTGTAAAAAAAATTTTTGCCTGTTATTCTTATAAAATGGAACAACATACACTTGATCGAGTTACAGAATTTAAAGATTTGGGAGTCATATTTGATGTTAAGCTCTCTTTCAATGCGCATATAAATTATACTGCAAGGTCTGCCTACAAAAATCTAGGCTTCATAATTCGCAATAGTCGTTCCTTTCTTAGGTTAAGAACTCTAAAAATGTTATATTTTTCACTCGTGCGTTCAAAATTGGAATACTGCTTACAAATATGGAATCCGTCATATAATATATATATATAGCAACAGCATTGAAAGGATACAAAAAAAATTTGTAAGGTACTGTTATTATAAAACTTACGGTGTTTATCCTACTCATGATATCTCATACAATAACTTACTATTCATTTTCAACCTGGTGTCATTAGAAAATTGAAGAAACATGCAATATTCGATCAACGTATATAAATTAGTCAACAATATTATAGACGATCCTATTTGTTTAGCTAGTATTCCATTTTCTGTTCCGCGCCTATCTTCTAGAAATAAGTATACATTTCAATGCTCACTTGTAAGAACTAACTACGAAGCAAGATCGCCCATCAGACAATTATGCTATATTTTTAATAACATTAATATAGATATTGATATTTATCACGTATCACTTAGACATTTCAAGCGAGCATTATTACATAAGTATATTTTGAATTGATTTTCATTTTTGACAATTATGTTGTGTAAATAATTATTCTTGTCTGTTGAAACATTGTATTGTAACTGTTATGTATTCGTTGTGCATCCACCCCGTAATTGGGATTTCGATCCTGTGGGATGGATGGGATATTAAATTAAATAAAAAAAATAAATAAAACATAAAGGTTTCCTTAAATTAGAGCGTTCTCTGAGTTGACGATGAGCATCTTCAGTTTCACTTTCTTCTCTAAACTCCGACTCGTCATTTTCATCTTCTTGCAACGATTGTTTTCCAGATTCTGTAACGTTCGCCACCATCGTATCCTACAAGAAATCCCTTGACAGCTTTTTTGTCCATTTTCTTTCTTCTCTGAACTGGAATATGGGCATAACATGTAGATCCTATACTTCTCAAATGTTTTATTCTGGGTTTCTTACCAGTCCACAACTCAAAGGGACTACAGCCTTCCACAGAAGATTTTCCAGTCCGGTTAAAAATATATACTGCCGAACCGACCATCTCTGCCCACATAGCTGATGAAAAATTAGCCTCCTTGTTTGAGTGCTTAAATGTTCGTGCCATCTCAACTATGGTGCGCATCTCTCGTTCGCTGCCACCATTTTGTTGTGGCTTGTAAGGTGCTGTCAATCTCTGCGTGATACCTGCTGCACGTAGAATCTCCTGAACGTTCTTATTATTAAATTCCCCACCATTGTCGCTGAGTATTTCCTTAATCGTATTTCCAAGCATCTTGGAATGTTGAAGAACATGGACTAGTGCGTCCTTGACTTCTGACTTTTCTTAATGATGTAGCAATAACGGAATTTTGTGAACCTGTCCTTAAATACCACGAGATATCTTTTCTTTTGGAAAGATTCGTCAAACGGACCACAAACATCAGCTGACATTAATTCACCAGGTTTGGATGCTTTTTCTTTATGTCCAAATGGCAATTGATTTGATTTACCACAGACACATGGCTCACAAAGATCCTTTTCTAAAGGAACAATAATACCTAACTCTTTTTGTAGCATCTCCTTGATATGGCGTTTATCCTGATGTCCCCATCTTTCATGGTACAACTGTAATTATGAAGTGTCATCTGTAGTATTTATTTCTACCGCATGTCGAGGTATAATTGGTAAAATAGCTGCCTTGTATAAAGTTCCATATAATTCTCGTGTTCCATACAAAAATACTTTACCATTAATTTTTAACCAGCATTCTGTTGCTGAAGACTTAAACTCGCTGTTTAGATTCTTATCCTGAGCATCTAATACTGAGAATAAGTTTCTAGTTAATTGTGGAACATACCAGACATCCGTCAACATTATATTTTGACTGCTAACTGTCGATGACATTTGTATCCTGCCCTTTCCCAATGCCAACAAAGATTCGTTCCCAGCTGCCTTAATGCTACAAGGCCTGTCAAACTTTTCAAAATCTTCAAAATAATCTCAACAATTTGTTACATGTTTTGTTGCTCCACTGTTAATCCACCACGTCTTCGAATTCGTTTCAATAGCAAAAGTCTCTTCAGAATTGAAAATGAGTACGACGCCAGCTGCAGCAGAATCGCTCTGAGTGTCTCTAGTTGCCTGATTTTTCTTAGGTCTTCCATCAAAAATCCATTTCTTGCAAAACCTAATTCAGTGCCCCTTTTGTTTGAAATAATTGCAGATATCGTTCTTCGATCTGTATTTAACGAACTTACCTTTGCTATCTTGTTTTTGCTTATTTACATTTGCCATCAATGCTTCTTGTACCAGTTTGTCACTATTTACCTTTGTGAAATTTCTTTCAAATGTGCATAGTTGATTTATTAATTCATCAAATGTTCTGTTTTTATCTTTTGTCTAATAACATCCAACTAGACTTAAAATTTTCAAATTTACTTGACAAAATATGTAAAGTTTTACAAACTAATATAAGATCTGGCAAGGTATTGACTTTTTTAGCCTTAAGCCCGTTATTTAACTCATTCCACAGACTTCTTAGTTTTGCTATATGCGATGACACATCTTCACCAGGTATCCAGCTAAAAGCAAAAAATTCTGTACAGTTCCTAAACAGTTGATCTCCAGATACTGCCTCAAAATGTTGCTTTAACGCATCCCATGCGTCAATAGCTGTCTCCTTATCCATTATTTTCTGATAAACTGTGTCAGTTATAGAACTCGTTACCATGGACTTGGCATAACTATTTGCTTTACGGTAAAGATTGGATTTCTCTTTGTGTGCTTTAATTTCTGCTTCCGCAACATCTTTTCTTAAGGCTTCTGGTTTTACTAATTTCTTATCCATTACGTCTATTGCCCCTTCATGATAATCTATTAGATCTCTCATTTTCCTTTTCCATACTGGCCAGTCTGATTCTCCACTTAGAGGTTTAATGTGCTTTAATAGATCCATTATAAAAAAAGGAAAAGTTATAATCTTGATGAAAAATTTGCAATGACTTCTTCTTAACTTCTTGCTATACTATTCTTTGTTATTGTCGCACTGGACCCATAACCTGTTAGATTTCTTATAGTATACAAGAAGAATAGAATAAACTCTATGTTTAAATGTTTTTAATATCCTTTTAGGTATTAAAGAAAAATGTCACACATGTCAATCAAAAACTAGTTCTCAAAAATCTGTTTAACAAAATAACATTATAAGCCAACTATAAATATTTAACTATATTTAAATATATATATATATATATATATATATATATATATATATATATATATATATATATATATATATATATATGTTTCCACAACACTTATTTCATTTATTTCCGTTTTTATTAATTTAATATTCAGATTTCGCCATACGCTCCATTGTAAGTTGGTGTGGATCAATATGGCTGCCGAGTATATTCCCCTTCCGTCCCATAGTTTCAATGCCATTACCCTAGTTCAAGCTTTACGCTACCTCCATATATATTTCTTTACTCTGAGTATCTCAGTATACCAGTAACTTCCAGACTCACCGTTACTGTTCTCGTACACTATAGCTTCCCAATTCTCATCAACACTACCGAGTATTCACACCCACAGCTATCTCTGTATACCAGTAACTTCCCGAGTAATCCACTCGACACTATACTGCATACGCTTACCACGATACTGCTATTCTACTAAACTCACAAACTTCCACAAATAACCGAACTCCACAGTCTCTGTCTACTCAACTCAGCTGACTATGTATCTCTTTTACTATGTAACTAACTTTTGGGCATAGCTTCGTCCCATTTATATAGCTGTCATTACCTTCTAGAGAGCTCTAGAATACCCCGTAATAACGAATACAAAAAGGTTCAGGCGACGGGATATAATTAAACAGGTCGCGATTCGTCTGTTTACGTCGCCCGGCTGCTAGCGCGATTACGTCATCGCTATACTTAGACTCTTGTTCAGCGTAGCGGCGGTGCTTACACGTTACAGTATTATATCCTTATGTGCAATACCTTCAATCATTTGTTTATTATTATCCTGTGTAGGATTCCACTTAGCTTCAATATTGTTAAGAGTATCTAAAATATCTTCTTTTTCTACAGATTAAAAATTTTCTAAAGCTTTCTTTAATATTTCAGCATCAGGTTTGGTGATATAGCTCATGAACGGTGTAGATAAATCACTAACATTGGAACCCAGTATGCAATATTCTATAAATAGTGATAATAATTTTACTGGAAAATATTTTTCTCTTATTTATCCTTTAAAGATAAGTTTGGCTACCGACTTCCATTTATCTGCATTAAAATCGTGCCGAACATAGGGGACTTTCATATTTGTACTTACAGTACACTAGTCGTTAAAAAAATTCCAAAATTCTGCCAAGCAATCGCGAAACCCTCCTTCAGAATCTAAGGCATATTCCGATTTAACATCAAGCAAAATCATTTCCACAGAAACTGGTGTAAAATCAAGATTTGCATTAATAAAAATATCTATTAATTCTGTTAAAACTTGTCCCCTGTGATGTCATTGTATCTAAATGCGGTCAAAAGTGTCTGGTAATCGAATGAAGGATACCATATAATAGAGGCATAATCAAATTTACTTATAACGTACGAAAAGTATAACATCTTTAATAGTGAGATATCGTTAAACGGCTTACAAGTTCTGAAGATGAAACCGAGAATTTTATTGGCGGATGTGCAGATATTATTTGCATGCTCTATAAATTTAAGATTGCAAGAAACGGTGACACCAAGATCATTGACGGAATCCTTTTTTATCAAGTTGGTACTTGTGTTATTAAGTTTATATTGGAAAGCTATTGGATTGTAGCGGCGGGTATATGTCACATAACAGCACTTGCTGACATTTAGTATTAATTTATTATTGACGCACCAAGTATGCATTAAATCTAAGTTTTTGTGTAAGGATAAACAATCATCTATTGTATTTATGTTGCAAAATTTTTTGACGTCATCAGCATAAGCCAGAACTTGACAAGTGAGTATTTCAAGAAGTTCATTAATGAATAGTACGAATAACAAGAGGCCTAGATTCGAACCTTGAGGGACGCCGGAAGTGGGTACAATGTGTTGTGAAGTATAACCATTATATGATATATAACAAGTTCTGTTTGCGATATAAGACTGCAAAAGATACATTAAGCTAGGTGCAGCACCGTAATAGCTAAGCTTTTTTAACAACAGCCCATGATCAATGTAGTCGAAAGCTCGAGAGAAATCCGTATATATAGCATCGACTTGTTCACGATTAACGATTGACTCAGAGATAAATTAGGCAAAACATATTAAATTGGTTGTAGTGGATCTCCCTTTCACAAAACCATGCTGGTTGAAAGATATGTGAGATTTAGTATTGTTATAAATGGTATTATATAGTACTCTCTGAACGACTTTAGCGAAGGTGTTCAACACAGAAATAGGTCTATAGTTGTTAACATACGCTTTATCACCTTTTTTAAGGACAGAAGTAATGACCGTATTTTTCCATCTGTTAGAAAAAGTGTGAGAGCTAAGTGCTAGGTTAATAATAATTGAAAGTGGTCTGGCAAATGCAAAGCGACAGTCTTTGACCACGAAGCATGGAATTTGGTCAACTGAGACATTATTACGAGAAGTTCATCCTCATTGACACTGTGTATATTGAATGTCATAGGGGGAACTAACTGCAAAGAAAGTAGAAAAATGCTTCGCAAAAGTATCGACAATTTCTTGAGGAGAGGTGTATGAGTTGGTATCATCGTTGATTAGGGGGGGAATTCTGGAAACATCCTGTTTACTGTTAACATACCTCCAAAATTCGGAGGAATTATGTTTAATATTTAATTGACCATTGTTTAAATATGAACTGTAGGCGTCACGAATCAGCTGTTTAGTAATAAGTCTTAATCTATTGAATTCACGTAAATAACGTTCATTTTTAGAACTTTTAAACTTTTGCCTATAGTATTCCTTTGTTCTCAAGTTGTTTTAAATTTCAGCTGTGAACCATGCGGGAAACTTTGAATTAGCACGTTTGTAGGTTGGCACTGAAGTGTCAATAATTTTTAAGACTATTTCATATAGTTTATCAACAGCATCATTCACATTGTCGTAGTCATACAGACATGACCAATCACATTCAAGGAAATCATTATACATTTGCTGAAAATTGGCCTTGCGAAAGTTGTAGCGTACATTATTATTAATTGGAAATTTGCTCGAGTCTGAGGACGGTATATTGATTTCAAAAATTAATGCTGGATGATAAGAATCTTCATGTACTAATGGGGAATATGTGTTATTGACATTAATAAGATCTGCATTATTAGTTAGTATTAAATCTAACATTTTGCCATACGTATTAGGAATGTTATTATGATTTTTAAAATTCATAAAGTTGCATAAATTGACAAGACAGGAGGACTTATGAGAATTAACAATATTATCAGCGAAATCAGAGACAATGAAGTCACCAACAAATATTATATTATCACCAGTAAGGAATAGCTCTAAGTGTTCAGTAGTAACATCAGGTGGAATGTATTATAGCACATAAAATGAAATTAAAATGACCTAAGTGACATTTTCAGGCTACAAAATCAATAAGTTGGCAGATTTCTTTTAAAAACTCAGTATTTAAGACTTCAAACTTTATATTATTAGCCAGAGCGGCTAAGATACCACTATCTTTGGATTTTTTCACATCAAGAGTATTACGGTCACACCGAATAACATTATAATATAATGGGAAGAGTTCTAAGTTAGAAACAGATTTTTGGAGCCAAGTTTCTGATAAACTAATGATGTCAGAGGAAAGAGAGCAACAGTTAAGGTAAAATTCGTTAGTTTTTGTATATAATCCCCGGTAATATTGGTAATAAAAACTTATTGTAATTGGATTTTTGTTGGGAAAATTTAGTTTCCCAAACAAAACTTGGTACATTACTGAAATATTTTATTCTTATATTACTTTCGCCATTACTAGTACGATAAACCAATTTTTTTATAGATTGATAGTACTCTATCTGTTTAGGAGTTCTATCACGTGAAACAGAGATATGGGACCACATTGGTCTAGATTTAACATCTTTAATTTTTTTAAAAAAAAGTTGGCTACGTGATCAGAAGATAGTAATCGTACTTTCATCGGGTGCGGGGTAGACCTGGACACATCAAAGCGACCTAGGCGTATGGGTTTGATGTAAAAGTTATCTGTTTCTAATTCACAGTCGGTTAATAACTCCCTTATAACCTCGGTATCCTTAGCGAGTTGCTGTTGTTGAGGAATATTTTTTTCGCTACACTCGTATATCATTATATTATACGATCGTTTATCTCGCTCAATAATTTCGCTAATGATAGTCTCTGAGTCAAGGGGTGTAGGTGATGTAGGTGATAGTGATTCCTGATATTTGTCTTTTAATGAGATGATATCATTTTGCAAAGCAATTCTTAATGACTTTAGGCTATTAATGTCATTAGAATAAGTTTTACATTTCCACTTTAGTCCTAGTCGGGCGGTATTTATCCTGCGAGCCTCTTCAAGGGTTATGCTAACGCAGTCGATATTGTAATTGTTTTTGCAAATATGCAATAAATGTGGTTAATCTATGCTTATCAGCCTTTTTGTTACAACAGCAGCACTGGGATGTCTTCACGTAAAGTAGTAACGAGAAAAAATGAAAAAAAAAAAAGAATAGGAAAATATTGAAAAAGAAACAACACCCTATATATATATATATGTTTTAACCAAGCACTCATTATAATATTTACAGCTGATGAAGGTGAACGAATTCTATCAACAAGCCATGTAAACAAGCACGAACACAACGTTCAACCACGCTTGTTTAAAGAAAAAATACTGACAAGTGAGGATAAAAGTGAAGAAAACTCACCCCCAGTGCTGCAGACGGAAAAACCATATACACACTTAAATAGAAAAAACACTGCACTTCAACTAGATACCAAAATTATGTAAAGAGCCAAAGAATAAACTATAAAAAACAGCCAAAACAACAGAGCGCAGCACAACACGTGCGCTTATACATGACGCGGGACGATGACTACACAACAAAACACAATTTTTTCTATCTATAATACTTTGTTCATACATATGTTATAAATTATAATTAAATGTTAGCGCTGAAAATTAGAATATTAAAACACATTTATCACCCAAACCGGTATATACAGTAATTATACAAAAATAATAACAAATCTAGATGACCGTCGCTTGGACGAACCCGGTCACGCGGAACCCGCATTCACGCCGTGATTGTTTCTGTAAAAGAATTAACACATGAAAAATACTCAGTGAGGAGGTAATCATTTACAAAATGTTCAGGCATTCACACACCGTACACACATTTTGGCAACTACGGGCAGTACCGCTAGTTACTACGGACCCTCTGCCGCTTCGGTGGTGATCCGGAGACAATCCTCTTAACCAACTGGATCAGATCACTACAGCCCTAACTGCTGCTACGCTGGCGACCACAGAATGTGGGCCACTACAGCCTTCCCTGCTGCTACGCTGGCGACCCTCGGGTTCACACGAGCGGCCACTACGGAACCACTGCCGCTTCGGTGGTGATCCGGAGACATTCCTCTTAACCAACTGGATCAGATCACTACAGCCCTAACTGCTGCTACCGTTGGCGACACCAGATGCGGGTCACTACAGCCTTCCCTGCTGCTACCGTTGGCGACCCTCGGGTTCACACGATGCGGCCACTACAGTACACCGTACTGCTCGCACACACACCCACAATCATACACATGCTAGATTAACTCTCTCACCTGAATCACTATAATATCGATGTTCTCACACTGAAATCTAGAAATAAACTGAAATAAAATACGTGAATACCAGTATCATTAAATGTAGCTCTTATCCAACAGCATCGGTTACGTACCTAAATAGCTAATTAGAGACAAAACATAATAAATTTAATAAAAATAATCTTACGCAAAATAATATCTGACACATACGAGGTGCTACACAAAATATTCGAGAATTATTTTTTGGCGGTTAGTAGGGCGCTAATTCCGACTTCTCCCGATAAGTGCCTTCACTATACACTCTTTTGGATGTATTGCCCATGTCATCCTTGGGAAAATATCTGACCAGTTAGTGTGATTTTTTTTCTTTTTTGGAAAGCGCCATTTGACACGTTCAGCGATTCTTCAATGGCAGGCACTAAAGTTTACTTTCCTGTTAGAGAAAGTCAGCGGAGGAGACTGTTGCATTTCTTTAGAAGATTTACGGGGAGGAAGATTTGAGCCACGCAAAGGTATACGAGTGGTTTTCTCGTGTTAAAAGTGGTCGAATGTCAATTTAAGTGAAGATGAACCTCGACCGGGACGTCCTACGGCTTCCAGAACGTCCGAAAGGATTAGAAAAATTGTGATGCGATCATACGTCTGATCGTCGTGCGTAGAACAATCGACGAGTTGGAGGAATTCACTGGAATATCTTGGAGTTTATGCTAACAAATTTTGACTGAAAATTTGAAGTTGATATTCGCTCTACGACAGCGCGTCCAACGACCTAATGGCTAACCATTTGAGTTTGTCAGGATTTGAAAGAATAGTCAGAAATCGATCCGGAATATTTTAAGCTCTCATTGATGCTGATTTTCCTAACAGGAAACAAAACTTGATCTTAACTCGTAATTTTTTAATATCCGCCATTAAAAATTCGTCGAACATGTCAAGGAGCATTCACGAAAAAATTCATACTCACCTCTTGGATGTTTCCCTAAGGATGACATTTGGGCAAAAATATTTTGGGTAGCACCTCGTAAGCACAAAAAATAAAACTTATTAAATATTTTGCTACACTCTCGCATATATTGTAATCTTGTAAAATATTTACGTTATTTATTATAAATATTTTGTTATGTTCTCTATAAATTCAACGTAACGACCGCCGCCCCACCTTTTGACCGCTTGCGTGCGGGGCACGTATTGCACGCCCGCTAGTAACGGCCCTGTCTCACCAGGGTCTGAGATATGAGATATTTACCTCCCGTCATACCATAGGTAAGGAAGGTAATGTTATCGGTCTAAAAATTCGATTGTGAGTTTTCAGTGAATAAGCACGGCTTAGGGTCCCTACAACCCGTTTTTCCGACGGCGTGTGTGTGTGTGTGTGTGTGTGTGTGTGTGTGTGTGTGTGTGTGTGTGTGTGCGCGCGCGCGCGTGTGTGTGTGTGCGTGTGTGTGTGTGTGTGACGATTTTTTTGTTCACGATAACTCTTATAACAAACTTCGAAATATTTTTATTTCCCGTATTTAAGCTTTCTGCATTCATGTAGAGTTGATTAGATTTTGGCCAAATTGGATAACCAGAAATGATACTTAACATGAAGCCCATAACCGATTTTAATGAAAAACCATATTAAAATATAAACCAAAACTTTTCAATTTTAGCATGTAAAACTTTTATATTAAGGGTTACAACATATAAGATTTTGGCTAAAATTAATAAACCAGTAGTGATACTTTACTTGAACCTCTCAACATATTTTCGTGAAAAATATAATGATATATTCCAAAACTTGTCAAACTTAGTATTTAAGACTTTTATATAAAAGGGAAGCAACATATTAGATTTTTGACTAAAATTGATAAACCAGAAGTGATACTTTATTTTAAGCTTTGAACAGATTTTCGTGAAAAATAAATTGATACAATCCAAAAATTTTCAAATTTGGAATTTACGGGAGGTCATATGTTGGTCACCAGTATTATTTATAATTTTTTTCTATAGTAATATTGGCATCCAGTCTAGATTCTTTGAAGTCTATTATATCATATTTCATGTTTTCTATTTTACCCTTCGTTGATGTCCCATTAGGAAAAAGAAATCAAGGGCTTTAATAATTAAAATTTCTTTTTTTGGATCTTTTGAGAATAGTTCTTGATCCTCCTCCAGCTTTGGTGGGTACTTGCACATGTTATCCTTTTCCATCCTCATAATGGAGTCATCCTAATTCCATTTTTCTTACATTTTTCCTTGACAGAGGAACCTCGTCTTCACTTATTGAATCATCACCAGCCGAACTTTTATCTCGTTTTTGCTACTTTTTTTTAATTTGCTTAAAAGTCTTTGCTTTTTTACTTGGAATGGCTGTTTTTCTTTTACAAAAATCTATTATTGCAACCTTGTCACCATATTTTGTAAACATTTCTGCTAATTCTTTCTCATTCATTTTGATGTTAGCATCTGCGTCGATTTAAAATTTGATGTAGAAAATATGAAAGTTGAATTTTGCACAAAAAATTATAGAAACATTTTTTTTTACCTTCCGTCACCTTTAGGTAAGAAAGGTATTGTGTTTGGTCAAAAAATTCGATGGTGAGTTTTTAATGAATAAGCACGTTTTAAGGTCACTAGAATATGATTTTACTACTTTTACGATGATGTTTGTATGTATGTATATGTGTGTATGTATATGTGTGTGTGTATGTGTGTGTGTGTGTGTGTGTGTGTGTGTGTGTGTGTGTGTGTGTGTGTGTGTGTGTGTGTGGATGTGTGTGTGTATAACAAAATTTTCGTCTACGATAACTCTAATACTACAATTCCAAAAATTATAATTCTTTCGTATTCCTCTTCGTTGCATCCATATGAAAAGCTGATAAGATTTTGGTTATAACTGGCCAACCGGAAGTACCCTCATTTGAAGATTTTAACAGTTTTTCTCGAAAAAACGATGTTAAATATCATTTTTTCACATTTAATATTATTGTAAATATTAAAGAACATTGTATTCTCTATACGATTTGACTAAATTTTATACTTCATATTAAAAGGATATAGAGTTATAAAATTATAAAAAAATTAAATTTCCTAAATTAGCCAGCTATGCTAGAAACAGCTACTATATTAAGAAAATTCTGATTAAAAGATGTCAGTGTCAAGTACAATTTACATATTCGTAGTATATTTGTGTTATAATTTTACTCCAAATATAGGACCTTTTTGCTCGAATCTTTATGGAATATGTATAAAATACATACAATTGTCGAAAGGTAATGTAAATACAAGAAATTTAGAATCTTTTGCAACGAACTTTTACGAAAATTCTACTGGTAGATACCGCATCTACCGACTATGTTCGAAAACACGAGTGGTAAAAAGTTGCCGTGTTGGAAAATTGTTCAATATCTACCAGATCAATTTACATCAAAGTAAGACTCTGCTGCTTTAAATTTTCAAAATTTTTCATCGATTATGCATCTACCCAGTTTACCACTTGCGTACTTAAAATATCCGGTAGTTATAAACTGATAAAAAGCTGTTTATCGGTAACAGTTCACCGGTAGAATTTTCGTAAATACTTTATATAACTGACGGAAGGTAATGTGCTGGCCACATCAGATTTTATTATTTTATTTTCTGAAAATTTCACATTTGTAAGCCCTTGCTTTTTTATTTGGAATGGCTGTTTGTCTTTTATAAAATCGATTATTGCAACCCTGTCACCATATTTTGTAAACATTTCTGCTAATTTACCACTTGCGTACTTAAAATATCTGGTAGTTATAAACTGATAAAAAGCTGTTTACCGGTAACAGTTCACCGGTAGAATTTTCGTAAATACTTTATATAACTGACGGAAGGTAATGTGCTGGCCACATCAGATTTTATTAATTTATTTCCTGAAAATTTCACATTTGTAAGCCCTTGCTTTTTTATTTGGAATGGCTGTTTGTCTTTTATAAAAATCGATTATTGCAACCCTGTCACCATATTTTGTAAACATTTCTGCTAATTCTTTCTCATTCATATTGATGATAGTATCTACGTCGATTTAAAATTAGAAGGAGAAAATATGAAATTTGAATTTCGCAAAAAAAATATAGAAACAATGGGGTAGGTTTTCTATGATTTTTTAAATTTTATTTTCTGAAAATTTCACGTTTGTATTACAAATACAAAATTTAATTTGAGTGGTATATAACTTTTTACATATTACATGAAAGTTTGAATTTTACCGGTTATGACGTAGGAGGAGCTTATGACATTTACAAATATTATAGAAATAGAAAACTTCTCGATATTGAATGTTACTAAATCACTTTTTCTCATATCTACTTTTAAAATTTGTTTGTGTACTAAAATTTAATTGCTTAGATTACTTAATGGTGAAGGAAGATGTGTTAGTTTAATAATAGATGTATCGTATTGAAAATTCAACCGCGAAGATCGAAGAAATTTAAAACAAATGCATTATTTCGTAATCAATTGAAAATCGTAATGTTAAATAAGTTTGCGAATACGAGTACTCGAGTTGCTATTGATACTATTTTTATTTATCTTACATTTTCTCCGGCGGAGAAAAACCACAAATTTTAGAACTTTAATTAAGTCACAAAAATCGTCGTTTTTAAATATTGGATTGTGTTATTAGGTTTAAAAGTGAATACGAAACTTTTTCTGGTGAGCAATGTGATATATGACCAAATTCTGATTTTTACATATACGAATATGATAGACAAAAAAGTAGGTACTCACATTTTTAAATAAATTAATTGTTTATAGATTACGAGATATATATTTTTTTAATTTTTGGAGGGGAACCTACCTCAACATAATCCCAGCCATAGTGACGTCACGTATCCTTTTCCAAAACATAAAATTGTAATTAACTTCATTATAAAGTAATGATACTCTATTGCTTTTACAATAATAATCTATTATTTCTTATTATGGTCCCTTCAGTATTTTACATTTTGTAACTTTTAGTGTTTTTTTGTTTCTTATTTATAGTTATATTTTATAATTTATATGTATGCTAAGTTGGATACGAGTAATAATAATAGTAATAATAATCTATATAGTGGCTGATATTTAAATACAATGGCTTATATATTGAAATAGGGTTGGTAACATTGCTTTAATGAGTAAACATCGTTTGTTAAACGTTCAAATGTTATAATATAAAAAAATCTAATATATTGTAGCTCAATTGACATCAAACTACAAAATTAGAAAACCTAAAGTGTTAGTGGCATTGTTTTAGGTAAAATAATCGGTCTATATAACTACAAACTACTAAAAATAGCAAAAATATAAGTATAACCTACAAAAAATGGTTCCCGCGCCGCCAACCACGTTGGACTTGGACAATAACCTCCAAACACAAATTGCTGAAATACTCATAAAATTACAAAAACTAGATGAACTACATGAAATAAAGGCCGGTCTACATACTACAAACCAAAAGATTGAAGAATTTGTTACTGTACACCAACAACTAACTTCCAAATATGAAAATTTAAATAAGGAAGTTATTGCCCAACAAAAAGTGATAACTTACTTAGAAAGGCAAGTAAAGAAGAAAAATATCATCGTATATGGGATATCAGAAAGTGACAACGAAAATTTATCAGATACCATGATGAATATCATTTCACAAAAGCTGCAAATAAACTTCACAACTAAAGACTTAGAAGATATTTACAGAATAGGCAGTAAATTACTAAACTCATCTAAACCAAGGCCAGTTATTATTGTTTTGTCCACATTATCAATTAAGAAGGAAATAATGTCCAAAAGGGGGAAACTAAAAGGCTTGTCAATCTTCATCAACCATGACTTACCCAAACAAATACGTGACGAGAAGAAGAAGCAAAGGAAGACAAGAAGAAGGGAATCCTCCGACGGCAGCACACCCAAACCGGAAAACAAGATTCACAAGGCTGATGACAACCAGGCAACCCGTAACACAGTCCCGACACAACAATTGCAACTCTCTCAGATAACTGCTACAGCTGAATCGCCAATAACATCCTCACAGATTTTTTATCAACGGGAGACATAATTGCTTTGTGCGAAACATGGTCCACATCAGTTAATTTCACACTGCCCAGATTTCTAGAGGCTTTTCAGAAGAATATTTTCATAAGTACTGCAACCAAAGATAAACAGAAAGGTAGGCCCGCGGGAGGGATTCTGATAATGATCAAAGACAAGGTATTTAAACAAATTAATTTAATAAATAAAACCCATTTGTGGATATTTTTGGAACTTTTAAAAGAAGGTGAAAAATTCATATTAGGCATAGTTTATTTTTCCCCTTCTTTGGATGATAATCACTGCACATTAATGTTATCCGAACTACTAGAGGAATTAATGTGTCAATATAGCGAACATTATTTTTTAATTTTTGGCGATTTTAATTCAAAAATTGGTAACCTACAACAATTAGAAATTGAATTTTTTAATAATCCGAGCGTCAATGAAATACGTACAGTTTCAAATGCTCAAGTTAATAAAAGAGGCACATTATTAGTTGAAATGATGGAGTCGATAGGTTTGTTCGTCCTTAATGGCAGGACTTACGGGGATATACCGGCAAGAAATACTTTTATATCTCATCAAGGCAAATGTGGCGAGCTCAATTTATAACTAATAACGATATAAATAAGATTTGTGAAGATTTTGAACACTCATTACGGTCTAAAGACTTGGAAAAAATATTTAACTCAACTTACAGTGATTATTACAAATTAATAAAGAATTCTTACTTCACTGAATCATATCTAAGCGACTGTGCCATAGCTAAATCTAGAATAATTTCACAAATTAGACTCTCTAACAAAAGAGGACTAACCATTTATTTCAAACAAATAAAATATTCTTTAGATGCCACCAATAATTGCACAATTTGTAATTTAAACAAAAAGGAAAATTTATTCCACTTTTTTTTAGAATGCCCGATATATCTCCCCTACAGAGATGCCTACCTTTCTGTTATTATCAATGATTTAAATCTAAATGAAAACAATTATGTCTTTTTTTTTAATAACTTAGATAATAACAAAATTAATAAAATATTTGCCTACACTATTAATTCGTTAAAATTAAGAAGTTTTTTCATGAATGAATGATTATACTGACTCTTTATTGTATTATTATTGTATTCCTTATATGGAGAGTATCACATGTAATTGTGCTTTAACAATTCATCTTTCAATTTCTGTTTATTATAAATATTATTATTACACTGCATTTTTCTATATTATGTAAACATGTATGTAGTTTTTTGAAATATGATTTCCAATTACTCTTTTTTCAACATTTTTAGTATGTAGTACACTGCACTTATTATGTAGTGTTTTTCTTCTCTCAATTTTTTTGTCGGTAATTGTATTCTTTATATGGAGAGTATCACATGTAATTGTGCTTTAACAAATTGCCTCTCATCTTTCAATTTTTGTTTATTATAAATATTATTATTACACTGCATTTTTCTATATTATGTAAACATGTATGTAGTTATTTGAAATATGATTCTCAATTACTCTTTTTTCTACAATTTTAGTATGTAATACACTGCACTTATTATGTAGTGTTTTTCTTTTCTCTATTTTTTGTCGGTAATAAATTATTAATTTTATTCTTTATGTTAATAGTAAGATGATAAATTTATGGTGTAATCTGTTACCAAACCGTTTGTAAAAAGTTTTATAACTTGTATACAAATAAAGATACATACATACATACATACATATATTGAAATATGATTATGGTCACATACCCCACTATTTTGCATTTGCGAGGTGAAGTGCAGAGAAGCTGAACAAAGGCAAAAATTGTTTTTACACTGATCTTTTCACAACGTCATATAACATCAAATTACAAAAGATCGGGTAGTTCTGTATTTTTGATATGTTGTGTAGGAAGGTTGGTTAGTGAAAAATCCAAATTTCCACAATTCTTCCTCCTCCGCTCCCTCCGCCAATTTGTGAAAACCTCCGAGATTTGACACTTTTTTCAGTTTTTGCCTATAACTTCTTTCTGGTGCATTTTAGCGCAAAAAGAGTTATTTTTCGACTGGTAGAGGGCAAAATTTTTAGTTAATTGAGTTTGAAGTTTTTTTGTATGCTTAATATCAACAGAGGTATGAAACTTCTAACAAGGCTAAAATTGCTTACTTGACAAAATTTTTTGTTTTGTTTCACTTTAAATCGCAATATCACTTCATTATAAGAGAGAATTTAATTATCTGCAAAATCTATGTATCATTTTTTTATGACCAATACAACGAAGTGTGAGAAAATTTACGAAAAAACCAAAAAGATTTATTTTTCATATTTAGTGCAGCAACGTTGTCCCTCCAGTTTTTGGCACATTTGTTGATGCGTAATTAACGTAATACGGATTCGAAGAACATCAGTTAGGAAATGCACGTTATTATTAAGTCGCATGCTGATGTTCACAAACACATAAATAGGTTCACAGATTATACTATTTGAAACAATAATTTTATAATTAGAAATAATGAACCAAAGATAGTTGTTGCTGCACTTAACTTGAAAAATCCAATTTGTCGTTTTTTTTTTTAGTAAATTAACTCCCACTTGTAGATAATTAAATTCTCTACAAGATTGATTATGAGGATTTTTAGGCTCAAATGAAGTATTAAGGAATTATTGCGATGTAAAATAGAAAGAAACTTAAAATTTTGTTAAATACTCAATTTTAGCCTTTATTGTGAGCTTTATACCTCCGTTGCTATTAGTCGTACAATAAAACTTCAAATAACAAATTTCAGGACATTTTGTTCTCTACAAGTCGACAAATATTTTTTTGCGCTGATGTATACCAGAAAGAAGTTGTAGGCAAAAATCTAAAAAAAGTACCGATTTTCGGTAGTTTTTATAAAATGGCGGAGAGACCGAGGGAGGGGGATTGTGGAAATTTGGATTTTTCACTAACCAACTATCCTACAATACAACATATCAAAAATTCAGAACTACCCGACCTTTTGTAAGGTACACCTCCTTTTTCGACATCTGTTCACGGGACTAATGCAATTATAAGGTAAAAGAATCTTCATGGGAATAATAATTTATCATACAATAACCTATGAATTAAGATTAATTTACTGTTGTACATTAAATAATTATACCATGTTATAAATTTGGATAAAAATATTGCTTACTTAATAGGTTATAATATCCTCGAATGTTCCTCTGCGCTCTAGTAATTGTTGTAATTGCTTCATGTTGCTGCTTGGGGTTAAAATATAGCTTCCCATTGTTCGATGTAATTTTGCTAGATACTAGAAAAACACTGGACCGGTGTTATTTCGCAGATGCAACGTCACGCCATTATTGCATCATGCGTCTTAGGTCGTTAAAAGCACTACATTATCGACTGATTTATCATTTTTATCGTATAAGTTACCCAATTTTAAACATAATTTATATATTTCTAAGTGTAATTTACAAGTTTTTAAGTGTAACTTACACTTTTTTAAGTGTAATTTACACATTTTTAAGTCTAAATTACACATTTATAAGCGAAACTTACACTTTTTGAAGTGTAATATACAAATTTTTAAATGGAATTTAGACTTTTTATGTGTAATTTACACTTTTAAAGTGTAAACATCTATAACTTAGTGTAATTTTTTTATTTTACATGGCCTCTCAGAGCTTTCGTATAAATCAAATAACAAAAATGTTGTGCTTATATATATATATATATATATATATATATATATATACATATATATATATATATATATATATATATATATATATATATATATATATATATATATATATATATATATATATATATATATATACATATATTAACTAAGGTAGAAATTCAGTGCTTACTTTCGATATATTCAAACCGCATTACCGCATCTCTAATGCTGACATCTGTAAGGTAATTCTCAAACTATTCATCCATACATCCAACCATCCATACATCCATCCATTATCCATGCATCCATCTATCCATATATCCATTCATACATCCATCCGTAAATCCATACATACATCCATACATTCATCCATCCATACATTCATCCATACATCCATCCATACATCCATCTGTACATCCATCTATCCATACATCCAATCATACATCCATCCATACATCCGTCTATACATAGATCCATACATCCATCTATACATCCATCCATACATCCATTCATACATACATCCATCCATACATGCATACACTCATACATCCATCCATCCATCCATCCATACATCTATACATCCATCCATATATCCATCTATACATACATCCAACCATACTTCCATCCATTCATACATCTATACATCCATCCATATATTCATCTATACATCCATCCATACATTTATCCATCCATCCATTCATCCATACACCCATCCGTACATCTATCCATACATCCATCCATACATCTATCAATACATACATCCATACATCCATCCATACATCCGTCCATTCACACATCCATACATCTATCAAAACATCCATCTATACATCCATCCATACATCCATCCATCCATCCATCCATCAATACATCCATCCATATAACCATCTATACATACATCCATCCATACAATTATTTATCCATACATCTACACATCCATTCATATATTCATCTATAGATCCATCGATACATTTATCCATTCATCCATTCATACATCCATCTATCCATCCATCCATCCATCCATCCATCAATACATCCATCCATATAACCATCTATACATACATCCATCCATACAATTATTTATCCATACATCTACACATCCATTCATATATTCATCTATAGATCCATCGATACATTTATCCATTCATCCATTCATACATCCATCTATCCATCCATCCATCCATTCATCCATCCATCCATCCATCCATACACCCATCCGTACATCTATCCATACATCCATCCATACATCTATCAATACATCCATCAATACATCCATCCATACACTCATCCATACATCCATCCATACATTTATCCATACATCCATCCATGCATCCATTCATACATCCATCCATACTTCCATCCATACATCCATCCATCCATACATCCATCCATACATCCATCCATACATCCATCCATCCATACATCCATCCATCCATACATCCATCCATACATCTATCCATACATCCATCCCTACATCCATCCATACATCCCTCCATATATCCATCCATCCATACATACATCCATCTATGCACCCATCCGTACATCAATCCATACAGCCATCCATAGATCCATCAATACATTCATCCACACATCTATCCATACACCCATTCGTACATCCATCCATACATCCATCCATACATCTATCCATACATCCATCCATACATCCGCCCATACATCCCTCCATATATCCAGCCATACATCCATCCATCTATACATCCATCCAACCATACATACATCCATCTATGCATCCATCCATACATCCATCCATACATCCATCAATACATTCATCCACACATCTATCCATACACCCATTTGTACATCCATTCGTACATCCATTCATACATCCATCCATACATTCAACCATCCATACGTCCATCCATACATCTATCCATACATCTATCTATCCATTTATCCATCCATACATATATCTATCCTTACATCCATCTAAACACCCATCCATACATCCATCCATACATTTTTTTATACATCCATACATCCATCCGTACATCTATCCATACATCCATCAATACATCTATAAATACCTCCACCCATACATCCAATTATACAGCCATCCATACATTCATTCATACATGCATCCATACATCCATCCATCTATACATCCATCCGTAGATCCATCAATACATCCATCCATACATTCATCCATACATCCATTCATACATTTATACATACATCCATCTGTACATGCATCCATACATCCATCTATACAAACATCCATCTATACAGCCATCTATGCATCCATCCATACATCCATTCATACGTACATCCATCCTTACATGCATACACCCATACATCCATCCATCCATCCATCCATCCATACATCTATACATCCATCCATATATCCATCTATACATACATCCATCCATTCATCCATAATTCTATCCATCCATCCATACATCTATACATCCATCCTTATATTCATCTATACAACCATCCATACACCCATCCGTACATCTATCCATTCATCCATCCATACATCTATCAATACATCCATCCATACATCCATCTATACATCCATCCATACATCCATCCATACATCCGTCTATACATACACCCATACATCCATCTATACAACCATCTATCCATCATTACATCCGTCTATACAAACATCCATCTATAAAGCCATCTATGCATCTATCCATACATCCATTCATACATACATCCATCCTTACATGCATACACCCATACATCCATCCATCCATCCATCCATACATCTATACATCCATCCATATATCCATCTATACATACATCCATCCGATATTGGCAACACTGAGTTATAAAGTGAAGTCTGTATTTGTTTGATTAAAAATTTAAAGTAAAAAAAATATATAAATTATTTATTCAAAGATAAATTAATCATCAAATTAAGCAAACAAACTACAACTGAGTATAACATAATAGAAGTAACTACATTTACAAAGCATCCGCCGGCACATAACCTAACTTTCAAAGCTTAAAACATGTGCTCAAACAACGATGTCAATAATACACAAATAATATTGCAGAAACTTGTAAAACTGGACAAACTAGACAGCATAGAGACTGATCTAAAGGAAATTAAAACTAATTTTCAAGTTTACAAAGAAGTCCTGAAAACAAGCAGCACCAATGTTGCAAAACTGCAAGAGAAAGTCCAAGAACAACAAAACACGATAAATATCTTACAAAAACACATTAAAAAACGTAACTTAATATTTGTAGGCATTTCAGAGACAGAGAAAAATAACATAGAACTAGAAGGGAGTGTTATTAAAATAATCAATGATCATATTAACATTAATATTTCTAAGCATGATATCGAAATTACCACTCGTATTGGACGCAAAAATGAAAAATCCAGACTTGTACTGGTAACATTCTCTTTAATCAAAACCCGTAACGAAGTTTATTCTAAAAGAACTAACCTTAAAGGCAGTAAAATCTATATCAACGAAGATCTCACCGAGGAAGAGCTTAAAACTAAAAAACAACTACTGTCGACCTACAAAGAATACAAATCAGCTGGTAAAAACGTTAAAATATACCGCAACAAAATATACATCAACGAAAGCAATGAAAATGAAGACAACAAACTGAAGAACAAAAGAAGCAGAATATCATCAGACGAATCGAATATTTCTTCACCAAACTTACAGAAAGCAAAGATACCAAAACCCGGTGGAACACAGAAGCAACCTACACTACCTAATTTTTTAGGCCAAGGATCCCAATGGAAGCAACTGGAACCCTAACCGCAGATCCCCCACTGCACAACAAAGAAGACCACACCATAAACCTCACCCATCGCCCCACCTCAACATACAACCTTAAAAATAAGTTAAGTAGTACACAAAATATTTATTTAGAGGAACATCTTTCTGTGGTTTTTTGGAACATTAACGGTTATAATAATATTTTTAATGTTGATTTAGATGCACAACAAAAACTACTAAAGGCAGATGTTCTTCTACTCAGTGAAACTTGATATTATAACGAAATTACAAAGCTACCGTCTTTCTTAAAAACTGAAAAATATTCTATTATCTGTAGTAATGCGGTTAAAGAAAAAAGTAGAGGTCGCGCTAGTGCAGGTTTAGTTGTTCTCTTTAAAATGAACAATGCAATAAAATTTAATGTAATCACTAAATGCTACTTTTGGATAATCATAGAGCTACTTACAAATTCTTCAAAATATATAATAATATCTATCAACGGGAACTCGTGGCTCAATTGGTAGAGCGCCCGGCTAGAGATTGGGAGGCTCTGGGTTCGAATCCCAGCGAGGTCCATGAATTTTTCACAATTCTTTCTTCGTTTAAATAAATTTGTCCTGGATCCTAAAGCCCATTTCTACGATTTAAATATCTTTATACTTAAAGCCCTCACTTAATAATAAAACTTGCATTGATATGTTACATGATCTAGTTTGTAATATTGCAGAGACTTACTTGAACTACAAGATCCTGGTAGTCGGGGACTTTAACGCACATATTGGTATATTAAACCAGCTTGAAGACGATGAAACAATATTTTCTGCTGACTTTGTAACAGCAGTTAGGGACCCACTGCATACAACTCACAATGAAAGGGGAAAACATCTAGTCTATGTCATGGAATCACACGGAATGTTGGTATTAAACGGTCGTACACGAGAGAATATACCAGGTAGATACTCATTTATCAGTAAGGTCGGTAAAAGTACTGTAGACCAAGCCTGGTGTTCTGTAAACTGTCTAGATCAAATTTCCCATTTTGAATTATATCATACAATTAGTAGCTCTGAGCATGGTATTTGTACAATCACTATTGGCAACAGGTCCGAATTATTGTCAGGAGAAATGCGCGAGAATTACGTAACACACAAATATTCGTGTCATTTTAGATTTGATATAAACAACGCGGACGCGTATTATAACTTCCTCCAGAACTCAAACAAAGTATATTTTAACGATATGAACGTAGACAAATTAAACGACAACTTAGTTACCGCAATCAAAGAATCAGCCTGTAATTCTAACATGTTAATAATAACAAAAATTCAGAATAATAATCAACCTAGACAAAAATCAAAACCTTGGTTTACAAATGAATGTCGCTTACTCAAAAAAGCTAGCAGGCGCAGTTTAAGAATGTACCAAAAATATCATTCAGAAACTGCTCTACAAGAATACCTAAAACAAAAGAAATTATATTTTACAACAATTAAACAATGTAAATCCGCATACAATAAAAATGTACAAAACTCTTTAGCAAATTCAAACAATACTACTTTTTGGAAAACCATTAATGCCTTAAAAACTAAAAATAAAACAATAAATGAAATAAATATAGAAAAATGGGAATCATTTTATATTAATCAATTTAACAAAGCTCAAAGCTCCAGCATAATTTCAAAAACATTTTATGATTGTAAACACCCATTTCTCGATAGTGACATTACAGATGATGAACTAATAGAAAGTATCGCACACAGCAAAAACAATAAATCACCAGGAGCAGACGGCTTAACAAATGAATTTTTTTTAAAATCTTCCAGCAAACTGGTTACATTACCTCCTAAATTTATACAATGTAATAATGAACAGTGAAACAATACTCATAGCATGGTCTACAATAAACTTATTCCTTCTATATAAAAAAAAGGTGATAAACTAGATCCTTTGAACTACAGAGGGCTGGCTCTCTTAAACTGTGCTTGCAAACTTTTTACCCAAATAATCTATAACAGACTACAATTCTGGTGTGAAAAGAATAATATTTTAGCAGAATTTCAGGCTGGATTCAGACGCGAAAGAGGAACAAGGGACAATATTTTCTCTTTAATGGCAATAACACATTTACGCCTTCGCCTAAAAAGGAACTCATTATTTCGTAAAGCATTCGACACGGTTAACCATAGTATCCTTTGGGAAAAGCTATACAATACCGGAATATCATCTAAATTAATAAGAATTATCCAAGGCCTTTATAAAAATGCGGTACTACAAATTAATGTTAATAATAATTACTCAAATCCTATTAAAATAAGTGAAGGTGTATTGCAAGGCGAAATCCTCAGCCCCATTCTTTTTGCCATATTTATTAATAATTTAGAAGAGGCATTCCGTAATGCCAAAGCAAAAGGCCTAAACATAGACGGACACAATGATATTATCTTATTGGGCTATGCAGATGATATAGTCGTGCTTTATGAATCCCCAATAGATGTCCAGAGAAAACTAAACATCCTGCATGAGTACTGTAAGGAAAATTGTTTAACCCTTAATACAGAAAAAACAAAAATAATAAATTTTCATCGTGGTCGGTCAAAAAAACATAATTTTACATATAACAACACCAATATAGAAACAGTAAACAAATTCACTTACCTGGGCATAACTTACTCATCATCTGGAAAATTTGGACCTGCTGCCAACCACAACTATAACAAAGGAGTAGTCGCGTGTCACAATGTCTTGGAACTGTTATCTAAAAGTAAATCTAATAGTTGGCGCGAGAAACAAAAATTGTTAGATTCCGTAATTAACGCTACTTCCCTATACTGTGCAGAAATATGGGCCCTAACTAAATTAGACATTATTGAAAAATGTCAACTACGCTTCTTAAGGCGGGGTTTCAATAATGCAGGTTGCATAAGCAAAAAAATCTATTTTCTTTTAAGTGCTTTTATAGTTTTTAATTGAAAAATGCATACCAAAACAAAAAAAAATGTATATATGAATTTATTCTTTACTTCCTAATTAATATTAGTTGAAAATATATTTAATATTTATTAATAAAATCACTCGTAAGTCATGTAAATAATAAAATTATTAAACCAAAATACAATTAGGAAGTAATTTTCTTCATATTGTTACCAGATATACATAAATGTTAATAAAAAATTACATAGATTTTGTACTGCACTTAAAAGAAAATATTGCCCAAATAGGAACATTTCAATAGCAGCGCGCTCGAAAACAGTTCACGCTATTTCTCATAGATGTCAGAACTATAGGCGGCGTCACTGTCGGTAATGCAGTTCAAATCATTCAAGTATTTGTAAGATTAAAATTTATACCTGCTTTTGATGTTTTTGCCCGTCATAAATTTAACTCCTATTATAATCTACGACCCTTCGAAGTACAATGCAAATCTGTATAAATTTTTATTAAACAGGCATTTGAAATACATTTATAATTTCTATATTTTCAAACGGAATCACAAATTAATTAAAAAACAAAAAAATAATTATCATGACACTTTTCAGTAAATAAATTCTTATAGAAATTAAAAGAAATCTGATGTGGCCAGCACATGACCTCCCGCCAGTTTCATGTTTAAAGTAGCAATGAGTTGTAAGTAAAGTATCACTTTCGGTTGATCATTTGTAAACAAAATCTAATTTGTTGTTCAAATAAATAGAAAAGTCTGAAATGCGAAATTTTGGTTTATAATTTATTACGTTTTTCCTGGAAAATCTGTTAATAGCTGGGGACGAGTCAATTTTTGTGCCATTTAAAATTCGAAATAACCTTGGCCAAATTAAGTATAATTTATAGGGAACAAATTAAGCCAATTATATCACAAATTCATTTTGAAAATGACCAATGAAAATCTGATAGAGATATGTACCTATCTACGAGAGAAGAGTATATTTCGAACAAAAATTGTTTATCTTTTTCCTAAGACATTGTGTAATAATTTAATTATTTACTTTTATTTTCAACGTATTGAAATACAAATACCCAAGCAACACAACATCGACGTGTTTTTAACGTAAAATTTTCGACGTTTCTGGTCGATGCGACGTCGTTCCTTGACGTCATTATTTTGACGTTGAAGAAACGTTCGACACACGTTTAATATTGACTTCTCAATGTTCACGTTATATAAACGTTCAGCGACCGTCTCAGTCATTTATAAATTATATGTATAGCTGTTTTAATCAAAAAAATATAAAGAAAATAAATAAATATATCATCACGGCAAATTACCTATTGCTGGGTGTGCCAAAAAAATATTATTTTAGTATATTTGATAATTACCTTTATGTTTCTTGAACCTGTAAGCAATGATAAGTTTAAAAAAAATGTAAACTGTACTAAATCTTCCTTGAATATTGTGTCACGTGTGTAATCTTCGTCTATGTAACGTCTACAAACGGCGTCAAATTTTCGTCGTTAAACCACATCGATTCGACCCACGCATAATCGTTTTTGTGACGTCAACAAATTGCGTCATATATCCGTCGATATCGCGTCATTTGGTTGCTTGGGTATGTTTATTATGCAGGTATATTGTTTTATTTTATTACTTCTGTATAAAATATAAATACATATAATATATGTCTTCATTTACAAATTTGTTGCTTCATCATTTTTTGTTAATAATGAGATTCCGAAATTCGTCATAGTCGAAATTAGGTATTGGTTTATTTTATTTATCTACATATTTACGAATATTTTGAAAAGTCTGTATATACGGTACACGGTATAACATAGTGTAAGTAAAGAAAACAAAGAAAATCATGATTTGAAAATGAAGCAATAAACAATATCAATGTCATATCCATATTTGTATATAACGAATCCATAAGATGTAATTGTACATTTCATGAAATGAACATTCATTTCATGCACAAAAATCCCATCCATTTCATGTAACTATTTACCTACTAACGCACAGAACTCATGAACAATAACCCGTCGAGTTTTCCTAAAGTGAGTTATGTGACGTTATTGTTGGTATTTTTTTGTCCAGGTGGCAGACAACTTTCAAATTACACTATGAGAAGTCGCTTCATGAAATGGATATTCATTCCATGAAATGGACGTCCTTTTAATAAAATGTACAATTACATCTTATAGATTAGACATGTACATGTTTGCTAATATTACAATCACCAAAGCTACTTTTCGAAAGAATACTAACGTTTCATAGAATATCGCAAAAGTGCACAATTCTGTTGTCTTCTAATTATATGGAGTACCTGTTTATGTATTTCCTATTTGTTTTTTTGTTCGGTAACAATAATTCGGATTCACACATAGAAATACCATAAACCGATTATCATGGGTACAATACTAAGGTTATTATCGGTTAATAAAATGTGGTTAGTCAAATAAATTATTTATACTGACTTCAGTCGGATTAGGTAATTACCGTCAAATACCGTACAAATCCAGTAAATCTAATCCTACTTGACCCAACAACACTCAAAATATATTTTGTAAATACCCAAGTTCAATCACTATTATTTTTGTATAGCGGTAAAATATACCTATTCCTAATCGCATCATTACTTACCTGTTAGAGAAGCCGAACTAATGGCATATCTGCGGATTATATAAACAATAAAAATAAAATTTTCCGAAAATTTTTAGTTTTATATTTCTTTGTAATCGAAAAATTACACATTTTTATTATATGACAGATATCTACGATCTACCTAAATACCATATTTATACTATTTATTGAATTGGAAGTCAAATTATCTTCAGTATAAGAAAATAAAAAATATATGTTCTCATTTAAAATATGAAATTTGCATTTCGCGTTTTGAGAACTCGTGGTGGAAATACTGAAAATTCTGAAATAATAGCATAAAAATTGGTACAATAGAATAGGATTATCTTCTACAAAAATATTAAACTTTAATATGAAATAATAATTTATACTTTACTGATTAGTGTTTGTTATTGTATGAATAACTACTACAATAATATATAAATAGGTACTACAATAACAATAAACAGCAATCTAGCTCTCCCTTCCTATTTGTGCTACAAATTGTAGTTAGCGTTTTTACAATAATTGTTATAAAAACACGTACAATTTATTTTCTGTGTATACGAGTAGTTCTCGAAATTATAATGATGGCCTATATAAAAATAAAATTTAATAATATATTCGTAGTGAATTTTATAAATAAGAGAAAAAAACTATTTTGCTTGAAATTTAAACATTAAAAGTTGAATACTTGAAAAATCTCCAGAAAAATATGCAGTTGTTGACTGTTTGTTACCGGCTATGATAGCCCAGTCATAAAATCCCAAACCCAGGGTGTCTTTACCTGGTCACTTCATTTGAATTCATCCATCCATCTCAGAAATGAACCTCTTATAGTACAGAACAGAACCTACGTACAGCCCTCTCTTGGTCAATTTTCTTAATAAAAGTGAAATAGTTCATAGCCTGGCCGATATGACTTCATGTCGCTGTTTTTGAAACCCGCCCTTAAAACTAATTTTTCAGTGTACGAGATCAACTCCCAACTCCATGATACGAATGGAAACGGGTGTTAAACACACTCAAATTTATGTTTGGGAAAGAGTGCTATCCTGGTGGCAAAAATTGTTATGTATGCCAGAAAACCGACTACCAAAGATCTTGTACAGTCGTTTAAAGCAATTGGATCACTCTGAATTAAATAAAATAGAGTACAATTGGTGCAGCCAATTAAAAATCTTCTTGCACAATGCTAGCTATGCACACGTTTGGGAAAAACAAACTATTAACTCTAATATCAAAAAACAAATTATTTATAGTTTCCAAAAATTAATAATGGAAAAAGACATTACTTATTGTCAATCTTCTAACTACAATTAACAGTTTAAACATCTAAAATCAGAGTACAAACTTTCAGTTTATTTAACTTTCAATTTAAATATTTCTAAATTACGCATAATAACCCAAATGAAGTTAGCAAGCAAAAAAGTAATAGTTTTTCACTTTAATAACATCAGATACACGATAGACAGCACGATTACTTGCACATTATGTAATCTAAATATAATAGAGGACCTCTACCATTTTCTAATTGTCTGTCCTTTATATTGTTCAATAAGACAACATTATTTACATGAATATAATATAAACAATTTGAACGAAAATAATTACACGTATTTATTAAGTAACCTTACAAAAAATAAAATTAATAAATTATATTACTTTACCACAGAAGCACTAAAAATACGTAGTTTTTGCTTAAACGAATGCGTTTTTTAAAGATGATTATTATTATTATTTAATTCTCAAGGTTTATTAATATGGAAAAATTTAATTAGCCAATTGTTTTTTTTAAAAAAGTCTAACTATTTAATTGTAAATAATATATGTATGTACATAAATGTTAAATATAAAAAATAAATAATGTATTTTCCTTTCTTTATACTATAGTTTAATTTTAAACTATGATATTGTTATTCATCATATAAAGTGTAGATGTAAGAGAACTAATATTGATCTGTATTACACATTATGTTTGTTGCCTTTCCACTATTTGTATAAGATTTGTATTAATCTATCAACAAATATATTATTATTATTTTCTTTTATTTATACATACATCCATCCATTCATCCATAATTCTATCCATCCATCTATACATCCATCCTTATATTCATCTATACAACCATCCATACACCCATCCGTACATCTATCCATTCATCCATCCATACATCTATCAATACATCCATCCATACATCCATCTATACATCCATCTATACATCCATCCATACATCCATCCATACATCCGTCTATACATACATCCATCTATACAACCATCTATACATCCATCCATCCATACATCTATCCATACATGCATACACCCATACATCCATCTATACATCTATATATATATATATATATATATATATATATATATATATATATATATATATATATATATATATATATATATATATATATATATATATATATATTCATCCATCCATACTTCCATCCATACATCTATACGTCCATCCATATATTCATCTATACATCCATACACCCGTCCGTACATCTATCCATACATCCATCCATACATCTATCAATCCATACATCCGTTTATACATGTATCCATACATGCATCCATCCATACAACCATCCATACATTCATATACACATCCATCCATTTATCGACCAAATTGAAAACTGGTGTGTTCAAAATAATTTGGACCTTAATGTTTCTAAATGTAAAGTTATGACTTACACCCGTAAGAAGAATCCTATCATTGCTGATTACGTCATACACTCATAAAAATTAGATCGTGTTAAAATGATTAAAGATTTAGGAATTCTTTTCGATTCCTCTTTATCATTTGTTCCACATATTAAAGAAACTATAAGCTCAGCTAATAAGACATTAGGATTTGTAATTCGAAATACAAAATTTTTTAATAACACTCATACTCTTAGAACCTTATTCTTCACTCTAGTCCTGTCTAAGGTAGAGTACGGTATTATTGTATGGTATCCACTGTATGCTTGTCACCGACTGTTTATTGAGAGCTGCACACGTAAATTTGCGAAATACTTATGGTTTCGGCAGCATAGGGTTTATCCTGAAAGAGGACTGCAAAATAACATTTTAATTAGTTCCTTTGATTTATCGTCTGTAAGTGATAGGCACACAGAAATAATATTAAATTTCCTTTTTAAAATTATACATAACAAAGTTGATTGTCCATACCATTGGTCACAACTCTTGTTTCGCGTACCCAGACTGAGTTCTCGCAACAATGTCCTATTTTATATACCACCAGTTAAAACTAATCTGATGTTAAAATCACCCATTACGGTTATGTGCAATATTTACAACAATATATGTAATGAAACCGATATTTGTGATCATAACATTATTAAATTGCATTTCACTGAATGTTTACGTATGTATTTATTTTTATTTTTTATCCACAACTGTCAAATAATATACCTATAATTCAACCGTTTTTTATCAATTAACGACCTTCGTTACTGTTGCTAATTGAATAATATTGACAGTTCGATGGAATAATATTATTCAATAGTTATGTCAAATTTAAACATTACCTGTCAAAAAAGTGAAAACAAAATTACTTTTAAGAAATTTTTTCTACATAAAAAGCCAAAGTTACACTGGTTTTGTCATTTTTCTTACTTTTCTTTAAGATTTTCTGCTAAATTTTAACTCACTTATAATTTTAATACAACTATTACAACAATACCTAGCCAGCCATCTAGCGATGGTTGCTGCAACAACGATACCTACATTCACATTTGTCATTTGTCTATGTTAGTAAACAAACAATTTTTTGTATTTGTCAGTGCAAAATTCTACTTATCTAAATATTTCAATACAATATGTCTTCTGAAGACGAAATGTGTTGTACACCTCCTGATATTAAAAAGTTGGCGGCAAGTGCAACAGAAAATTTGTTACCCGGCAAATCAAAAGGTAAATACGATGTCGTATATAAGAACTTATTGGACTGGCAATTGACAAACAAAACAACTTCATTTTCCGAAAGAGTTGTACTTGTATATTTTACGGAATTAGCGAAGAAGTATAAGTCATCTTCATTATGGGCTTATTATTCAATGCTTAAAAGCACATTGAATATTTATCATAATATTCATATTGAAAACTATATGAAGTTACAGGCGTTTTTAAAACGCCAGTCTGAGGGTCATCGTCCGAAGAAAGCTAAAACTTTTACACCAGAGGAAGTATATAAATTCATAAAAGACGCACCAGATCAAATCTTTCTTCTGACCAAGATACGTTTTCCTAAAATAATTAAATGTTTTCTAACCTATTTTTTTGTAAAGGTGGCTCTAATCATGGGATTAATGGGAGCCTGCCGCTCTAATGAGCTACATGCCATGAAAATTGAAGATGTACGGGATTACAATGGAGCTCTTATAGTGAATTTACCTTTTACAAAAACAAAAACTTCTAGATCATTTACTATAACGGGTGAATTTTACGAAATATGAAAAAATTATATAAATCTTCGTCCATCTCATGCTCAATGCACTTCTTTTTTTTTTGAATTATCAAAAGGGCAAGTGTACTATTCAAAAAGTAGGTATAAATAAATTATCTGCTATGGGCAAACAAATTGCTACGTTTCTGAAACTAAAAGATCCTGAAACCTATACTGGCCATTCATTACGAAGATCTTCTGCAACTATTTGTGTCAGCTTCGGCGGTGACATTACAGCTGTAAAAAAGCTAGGAGGATGGAAGTCTACCACCGTTGCAGAAGGTTATATAGATGATAATATAAATAATAAAATAGACAGAGCAAACAAAATTAATAATGAAATTAACAAAAACGATAAACCCTGCACTATATCAAGCTCGAATACAAATACAACAATAACCGAGACAATAACCAAAAAATACGACATAACTGGTAATTCAGCTCCAAACATAAATTTTAATAACTGTAATAACGTTGCTATTAATTATTACTTTAGCAAGTAGGTTTAGGAATTTATAAGTTTACTGTTTTAATCTAATTTTGCAATAAAAATTTTCTAAAATTATTTATTTCTGATTTTATAAAAGTAGCTATCAGTGGAATTCTGTAATTCGTCCAATAACAAGCGGTACCGTTATAAGTATAGCAACGTATTTTTTTATAAGATAATTGGCATATTTACGTCATAATGGTCAAATGAAATGTAATTTTCTGTCACCATACAGTGATATCGGTATCGATTACTATCGGGCGAGTTACAGAATCCTACATTATTGGACAGTTGTGGATAAAGTACAGTATTCTATTCGCACGTAATGGCCATTACTCATTCGAATGATTTACATCACTCGCCTTCCGGCTCGTGATGCAAACTTCATTCTCATGAGTAATAGCATACATTACATGCTCATTGAATAATATACTATTATTATGTATGTATATCTGTTTTATTATTACGCTGTAATTGGGTTTTGTACCTGTTGTGTGAATAAACTGTTATTATTATTATTATTATTATTATTATTATTATTATTATTATTATTATTATTATTATTATTATTGTTCATACATCCATCCATACATACATCCATACATACATCCATCCATACATTCATTCATACATCCATCCATACATCCATCCATACATCCATCCATACATCCATCTATACATCAATCCATACATCCATCCATACATCCATCCATACATCCATCCATCCATACATCCATCCATACATGCATCCATACATCCATCCATACATCCATCCATACATCCATCCATACATCCATCCATACATCCATCCATACATCCATCCATCCATACATCCATCCATACATCCATCCATACATTCATCCATACATCCATCCATCCATACATCCATCCATACATCCATCCATACATCTATCCATTCATCCATCCATACATCTATCAATACATCCATCCATACATCCATCTATACATCCATCTATACATCCATCCATACATCCGTCTATACATACATCCATACATCCATCTATACAACCATCTATACATCCATCCATACATCCATTCATACATACATCTATCCATACATGCATACACCCATACATCCATCTGTACATCCATCCTTATATCCATCTATACATCCATATATATATATATATATATATATATATATATATATATATATATATATATATATATATATATATATATATATATATATATATAAGTTACCACGGCCCAGACAGCTGAACTTGCAGATACTTGACACCTCAGTTCCTTTATATAAAAATGTAATTTCATATTCATACAGTTAGTCAGAAACCAGTATTCTTGTAGTAATAAACGACATTATTGTACTCACATAAATAAAATTTCTTTTTAAAAACCCTTCATCGAACTTACAAAATATAACTGGCGCAGTCGCAACGGATCATTTTTGGGCGAATTTCCGCGCATAGTGAAATCCGCTTTCGTATCAACGATTAACCAAAAACCAGAAGGAAGAAAAGAAACAAGAAGAAAGAAAAGGTCCCAGTACGAGTCCAAGTTCAACACATCTACGAGAGAACATCGTGACGTGCAGAACCAGGCCTGACGAATACAGAGCTGACCCCAGGATTCGACACTACCCATGGACAGAGTATTTCTTCTATTGTGAGTAACACATGTCAGATAATTATCAATACCACTCAGACTCAGATTCTGATCGCGATACCCCAAATACTACTAAAGAATCCTCTGACTCAGAACCCGAATTTCCCTTCGAAATTACCTTTAGTCCCAATTTAAATAAAATCACTAAAACAAAAATGACACCACCTGTAGCACAAGCGCAGGAAGCTGTACCTGTACCCCCGCCAAAATTAGAAAAGTATTATTTAGACATGATACCTGAATTTTACGGCGACAGTAAATTATTAGCAAGATTCATCGAAATCTGCGAAAAATTAGTTAAAAAATTCTACAATTTGGTTGACACGACAGATTTTCAAAATGAATTCTTGATGTCAAGCATACTTGCCAAAATAAAAGGCGATGCCGTGATTAATATTGCAAGCACCACAATTGGAAAGTGGGAATATTTGAAACATGCACTATTAAACGCGTATTCCGATAAACGCGATTTGTATACCTTAAACATAGAAATTACAGAACTACGACAAGGAAATGAAACAGCATTTAATTTTTATAATCGTGTTCAACACGTTCTAAACTTACAAATATCGTATATCAATAATCAAGTTGTCGAAGAAGCTAGAGCTATTTTAATCAGCTATTTTCAAAATTATTCTCTTAGAATATTACTTCGTGGACTCAAAGAGCCATTGGGAACTCTTATGAGAACCAAAGACCCGAAAGATATGAATAGCGCACTAAACATGTTAACTAATGATTTTCAATTAGAAACACATAGCCGTACACATGCAAATACACAATTCAAAAATAACACACATCACACTCAACAACCTAAACAAAAACAAGCTAACCATACCCAATATAGACAAGTACAACACCCTCAATTAATGTACAGACCTACTCCACCTAACATCCAAAATTTTAGACACACTAATAATCAATTTTCTAATCAACAATATAATAAACCTTTCAACAATCACTATCCCCAAAATCAATTTGTCAAACCTAATAACCAACCCCAGGAAAATGTTTTTAAACCAAATCCAAATTTTAAACCTTCCAAACCGACGCCCATGAGTGTCAGCACCCGGCAGTCGATGACACCACGCGCGAATTCTAATCCTTATCGTCCGCAGCAATTCTTCCATTCCCAAAACAGACCCAACGTTATCGCTGAAGAACTGTTTAATACCGAAATAGACGAGTATACGGAATTAGAAATTAATGAACAAAACGTAGATTATTGTGAAAATGAACCCAATTCAGATTACTACGTAACCGAACCCGATCAAAACGAGCAAACCGATTTTTTTTCCTGTAACAGCCTCGGAACAAACATTGAACTAATGAATGTAATTCATAATCACAGCGAACTACCATTCATAATCCTCCCGGAAATGAATCTAAAAGCCCTAATAGACACTGGCAGTACACGTTCTTTTATAAATCCAACTATTGCAAATAAATTCTTGAAAAATAAGATTAAAAATGACCCATTCAAAATTACCACTGCACATGGAACATCTGTTGAAAATTATAGTATTATAATACCCTCTTCAAAATTATTCAACTCACCCAATACCTTGTTAAAATATCACTTATTTAATTTCCATCAAAAATTTGATATTCTATTAGGACTAGATAATTTAAAAATATTAGGTTTGCACCTAATATTTTTAAATTGATTTGACTAACGATAAAATAATTACCCCCAATCAAGAAATAAGAATTTATTATCACAAAATACTCCCGAAATCTCACTACATAAAAATTCCACCTAAATCGGAAAAATTCTCTAAATTATTCGTTCACAACATCGAAAATGGTGAAGCATTCATCCCCGAAACTAAAATCAGCAATATAATTATCCCAGAAGGTCTCGCTAAAATCCAAAATTATGAAATTATTTATCCAATTATAAACTTAGGTGAAAATGAAGAAATTTTAAATTCAGTAAATTGTGTAAAAATCCATCCATTAAACAATTTCGAAATAAATAATTTAAATTTTGAACAAAATGAAATAAAAAAGGAATTAGATATGAGTAAAATTAGACTTGACCATACAAACGAAGAAGAGAAACATGAGATGACAAAACTGCTAACTGAGTATTCTGATATCTTTCACTATGACAATGAACCTTTATCTTTTACTAATGACGTAAAACATTTCATTCGCACGAAAGATGAGATCCCCGTTTATGCTAAAACTTATAGATACCCCGAAATACATCGCAAAGAGGTACAAAGTCAAATTAATAAAATGCTAGATCAAAACATAATCCGTCCATCCCATTCACCCTGGTCATCCCCTGTATGGATTGTCCCTAAAAAGACAGACGCATCCGGCAAAAAGAAATGGAGACTTGTAATCGACTACCGAAAATTGAATGACAAAACGATTGACGACAAATATCCCATACCCAACATTAACACGTTACTTGACAAACTTGGCAGATGTCAATACTTTTCGACTTTAGACTTAGCCTCAGGATTTCATCAAATTGAAATGAATGAATCCGATATTCAAAAGACCGCCTTCAATACAGAAAACGGACATTACGAATTTTTGAGAATGCCATTTGGACTGAAGAACGCGCCCGCTACTTTTCAAAGAGTAATGGACAATGTTCTACGAAATTTAGTAAATGAAATTTGCCTCGTTTATTTAGACGATGTAATTATTTTCAGTACATCCCTTCAGGAACATATACAAAATTTAAGAACAGTATTTAATCGTTTGAAACAAGCAAATTTAAAAACTCAACTAGACAAATCTGAATTTTTGCGAACAGAAGTAGCATACCTTGGACACATAGTAACACCCGACGGAGTAAAACCCAATCCTGACAAGATCCATGCCATCCAAAATTACCTATTACCCAAAAATACGACCGAAATAAAAGCATTTTTAGGACTTTTAGGATATTACAGAAAATTTATTAACAATTTAGCACAACTCACAAAACCCATGACTAAATGTTTAAAGAAAGGAGCTACTATTAAATATAACGACCCCCAATATATTCAATGTTTCAATACCTGCAAAAAACTCCTAATGAATGACCCTATTCTACAATACCCGGACTTTAACAAACCATTTAATCTCACCACAGACGCAAGCGATTATGCCTTAGGAGCAGTGTTATCACAAGGCCCTATTGGTTCCGATCTACCTATTGCTTATGCTAGCAGAACGCTTAATAGTACTGAACAAAACTACAGTACTACGGAAAAAGAATTATTAGCCGTAGTATGGGCAACCAAATACTTTCGAAGATACCTTTACGGACGAAAATTCAAAATTATAACAGACCACAAGCCATTACAATATTTACATTCATTAAAAGAACCCCATTCCAAATTAATGCGTTGGAGACTTAAACTCGAAGAATATGATTACGAAGTAATTCACAAAAAAGGTTCCCTGAATACAAATGCAGATGCGCTCTCACGCATCGAACTAAATGTAAACTCAGTAGATTCAGACTTCCAAAATCTTTACGACCTTATAGAAAATTTTAATGATAGCTATAACCCCGAAGACACCCAATCTTTAATAGTTCAACCCGACGAAGATGAACAGAAAGATCCTGAAACCGACCAAACCATTCATTCAAATCCCGAGAACCCCATAATTGGCATAACAATTACTGAATCCCCAGTAAATTTCGGCAAAAACCAAATTTTTATAACTCAGGTAAAACATTCTCCATCTAAGCCAAAAATTAAGAAATTTCATGTTGACAAAATGAGAATCTATCTTCAAATATCTGAAATAAATTTTGAAAATGAGATTGTTAAATTCATTAAAGAATACATCCAACCACGTATTAAATATTATTTATACTTTGAAAGTCCCATTTACGAACAATTTAGTAATGTTTTACAAAAGTATTTTAAAACTCTGAAATCATGTTTATCAAAAGTAATTCAAAATTAATAGATGTAGAGGAAGATGATGAAATTTTACAAATCATTAAAAACTATCATGAAGGAAAAACAAACCACCGTGGAATTAATGAAGTCCACACACAAATCAAGAAGCGATACTATTGGCCAAATCAATTAAGAACTATCACAGACTTTGTAAATAAATGCGAAATCTGTTTGGCAGCGAAATACGAAAGAAATCCTATAAAACCCAAGCTTAATATTACCCCTACTCCTAATAAACCTTTAGACATTATTCACATAGACACACTCACCCTAGAAAATACTAAATTCCTCACCATCATTGACGCATTTTCCAAATATGCACAAGCATATAAAGTGAACTCTACCAATGCTATTGAAATATCTAATAAATTAACACAATTCTTCTCTCATCACGGCGTACCAAGATTAATTATTTCAGACAATGGACTTGAATTTAAAAACAATATTGTGAAAGAACTATTAGCCCTTCACAAAATTGACATACACTTTATTTGTTCCCAAAATCCAAATTCAAACGGATTAGTCGAACGTTTTCACTCCACATTAATAGAACACATCCGTTTATTTAACTTGCAAGACAATTTCAAAAAAGAACTAATAGAAGACAAAGTTAACTATGCAATTTTAGCATACAACAACACAAACCATAGCACTACTAATCTAAAACCCATAGAAATTATTAATGGACATCTTGTAACAAATTCACCACTAGACATAGAACTCGAAAAACAAATAACACAAGACTATATCCAGAAACATAAAGAAAAGACCAAACTCGTGTACAAAAATATTAACAACAAATTACAAATGGATAAAACTAAATCAATAACAAAATTAAATGAAACACGAGAAGAACTTCCTATAATACCTGAAACAGTTTATGTTCACAACAAACAGAAAGTAAACAAAACTAAAAACCCAAAATTTAAGAAAGAAAAAATTAAAAGAATTAATGAAAACTTAAAAACCGCAGAAATTGATACCGAGAATAACGATAAGAAACAATCTAAAATTCACCTAGCAAACATAAAAAGACCCCGCAAAATAATTAACGAATATCCCGCAATTCCAGGTCCCTCTACTTCGCGTACTCGTACGGAATAGATATCAAGGACATCACCCTTAACCCAGGACTATTGACTATTAACCTCGGACATGCAAAGCTGCAAAGAACTCAACATACTTTCGTACATTTTTACGACTTACAACCCCTCAAGTTACAATACGAAAATCTTAATAAACAATACTTAGATCTCATACACACAATAAACACGGACAATACAGTCACTGCAGATTACGAAAATAACAACAAAATCGTGGAATACATACAAAGTAATATTAATGAAAAATTTAACCATTTTTCTACACACTCTAGAACTAGACGAGGTATATTTAATGGATTAGGAACAGTAGTAAAATCTATAACCGGAAATTTAGACGCTGAAGATGATAAGAGATACACTGAAATTTTAAAACACTTACAAGAAAATCAATCCAAATTAAATAATCAAATAAAGCATCAATACTCTGTAAGTCACCAAATGATAGAATATTTCAACAAAACTGTCGACACTATCAGGGAAAACGAAAATATTTTAAAATTAAAAATTGAACAACTTATGCACATTGTTATCTCTGGAGACAAAAATAATAATAAATTATTAATTAATGACATTTATAACCAATTAAACACCCTGTACACTATGACATTCAATACTTTACAAGATATTGAAAATTCTTTAACCTTTTGTAAACTTCATACCTTGCATCCAAGCATCATCAAGTCTCGCGACCTATATAAAGAATTAAACAAAATTTCAAAATTTTATAATGACGAATTACCATTCGAAATAAATCAAGAAAATCTTTTAGAAATAGAAAAATTAATTTCTGTTAATTGCAAATTGCAAAATAACAAAATTGTATACTTTATAGAAATTCCTATTAATTATGAAACCCAGTTTGAACTTATCCACCTAATTCCAACCCCCACAAAACACAATTCCGACTTTGTTACTATCATTCCTAATAGCGAGTATATTCTGAAATCTGAAGATGGTCATTTAAGATCTTTATACGATATGTGCACTCGCAATAAAGAAAATACTTATCAATGTCCCAATAAAATTAAGGAAATTACCGAAGATTCCTGTGAGAAGAATTTTATTCTACAAAACAACGTCGAAAATTGCCATTTCATTAAATTAAATATAAAGAAAAATCACATTGAATACATCGAAGAAATTAACCACATTTGGTAAACCCTTAGTAATCGAAAATTTCGAAATTAATTACAATATTACAAAAATTCCAAAAATGGCTATCGAACTTAACTCCATCAACGATTTAAAACCAATAAACAAGTTCGATGACACATTATACTATAATAATGATCAAATTAAAGCAGACTTCAACTACCCATTGTGTGCACTGTACATAATTTTCATCATCGGTGCCATCATCACCGCTGTAGTCTACTTCCGAAAGACGTTCCTCAAGAAAAAAGAAGAACCCAAGGACGAAGACATCGAACTTCAATCGCGAACTTCATCCCCTAGGTCGGCGCTGAAGCTCCCCGACGAAGCTCAATTCTAACGAAGGAGGAGTTACCACGGCCCAGACAGCTGAACTTGCAGATACTTGACACCTCAGTTCCTTTATATAAAAATGTAATTTCATATTCATGCAGTTAGTCAGAAACCAGTATTCTTGTAGTAATAAACGACATTATTGTACTCACATAAATAAAATTTCTTTTTAAAAACCCTTCATCGAACTTACAAAATATAACTTATATATATATATATATATATATATATATATATATATATATATATATATATATATATATATATATATATTCATCCATCCATACTTCCATCCATACATCTATACGTCCATCCATATATTCATCTATACATCCATACACCCGTCCGTACATCTATCCATACATCCATCCATACATCTATCAATACATCAATCCATACATCCATCCATACACCCATCCATACATCCGTTTATACATGTATCCATACATGCATCCATCCATACAACCATCCATACATTCATATACACATCCATCCATACATCCATCCATTTATCAACCAAATTGAAAACTGGTGTGTTCAAAATAATTTGGACCTTAATGTTTCTAAATGTAAAGTTATGACTTACACCCGTAAGAAGAATCCTATCATTGCTGATTACGTCATACACTCATAAAAATTAGATCGTGTTAAAATGATTAAAGATTTAGGAATTCTTTTCGATTCCTCTTTATCATTTGTTCCACATATTAAAGAAACTATAAGCTCAGCTAATAAGACATTAGGATTTGTAATTCGAAATACAAAATTTTTTAATAACACTCATACTCTTAGAACCTTATTCTTCACTCTAGTCCTGTCTAAGGTAGAGTACGGTATTATTGTATGGTATCCACTGTATGCTTGTCACCGACTGTTTATTGAGAGCTGCACACGTAAATTTGCGAAATACTTATGGTTTCGGCAGCATAGGGTTTATCCTGAAAGAGGACTGCAAAATAACATTTTAATTAGTTCCTTTGATTTATCGTCTGTAAGTGATAGGCACACAGAAATAATATTAAATTTCCTTTTTAAAATTATACATAACAAAGTTGATTGTCCATACCATTGGTCACAACTCTTGTTTCGCGTACCCAGACTGAGTTCTCGCAACAATGTCCTATTTTATATACCACCAGTTAAAACTAATCTGATGTTAAAATCACCCATTACGGTTATGTGCAATATTTACAACAATATATGTAATGAAACCGATATTTGTGATCATAACATTATTAAATTGCATTTCACTGAATGTTTACGTATGTATTTATTTTTATTTTTTATCCACAACTGTCAAATAATATACCTATAATTCAACCGTTTTTTATCAATTAACGACCTTCGTTACTGTTGCTAATTGAATAATATTGACAGTTCGATGGAATAATATTATTCAATAGTTATGTCAAATTTAAACATTACCTGTCAAAAAAGTGAAAACAAAATTACTTTTAAGAAATTTTTTCTACATAAAAAGCCAAAGTTACACTGGTTTTGTCATTTTTCTTACTTTTCTTTAAGATTTTCTGCTAAATTTTAACTCACTTATAATTTTAATACAACTATTACAACAATACCTAGCCAGCCATCTAGCGATGGTTGCTGCAACAACGATACCTACATTCACATTTGTCATTTGTCTATGTTAGTAAACAAACAATTTTTTGTATTTGTCAGTGCAAAATTCTACTTATCTAAATATTTCAATACAATATGTCTTCTGAAGACGAAATGTGTTGTACACCTCCTGATATTAAAAAGTTGGCGGCAAGTGCAACAGAAAATTTGTTACCCGGCAAATCAAAAGGTAAATACGATGTCGTATATAAGAACTTATTGGACTGGCAATTGACAAACAAAACAACTTCATTTTCCGAAAGAGTTGTACTTGTATATTTTACGGAATTAGCGAAGAAGTATAAGTCATCTTCATTATGGGCTTATTATTCAATGCTTAAAAGCACATTGAATATTTATCATAATATTCATATTGAAAACTATATGAAGTTACAGGCGTTTTTAAAACGCCAGTCTGAGGGTCATCGTCCGAAGAAAGCTAAAACTTTTACACCAGAGGAAGTATATAAATTCATAAAAGACGCACCAGATCAAATCTTTCTTCTGACCAAGATACGTTTTCCTAAAATAATTAAATGTTTTCTAACCTATTTATAAGTTTACTGTTTTAATCTAATTTTGCAATAAAATTTTTCTAAAATTATTTATTTCTGATTTTATAAAAGTAGCTATCAGTGGAATTCTGTAATTCGTCCAATAACAAGCGGTACCGTTATAAGTATAGCAACGTATTTTTTTATAAGATAATTGGCATATTTACGTCATAATGGTCAAATGAAATGTAATTTTCTGTCACCATACAGTGATATCGGTATCGATTACTATCGGGCGAGTTACAGAATCCTACATTATTGGACAGTTGTGGATAAAGTACAGTATTCTATTCGCATGTAATGGCCATTACTCATTCGAATGATTTACATCACTCGCCTTCCGGCTCGTGATGCAAACTTCATTCTCATGAGTAATAGCATACATTACATGCTCATTGAATAATATACTATTATTATGTATGTATATCTGTTTTATTATTAGGATGTAATTGGGTTTTGTACCTGTTGTGTGAATAAACTGTTATTATTATTATTATTATTATTATTTATACATCCATCCATACATACATCCATACATACATCCATACATCCATCCATACATCCATCCATACATCCATCCATCCATACATCCATCCAATACATCCATCCATACATCCATCCATACATTCTTTTATACACCCATCCATACATCCATCTATACATCCATCCTTACATCTATACATGCATCCATCTGTACATCCATCTATTCATCCATCCGTATATTTATATATATATATATATATATATATATATATATATATATATATATATATATATATATATATATATATATATATATCCATCCATACATCCACCCACACATCCATCCATACATCCATCCATGCAGCCAGCCATACATCCATCCATATATCCATCCATACATGCATTTATACATCCATCCATACATCCATCCATACATTCATCCATACATTCATCCATACATCCATCCATACATCCATCGATACATCCAACCATACATCCATACGTACATTCATCCATACATCCATCCATACATCTATCCATACTTCTATCCATACAACCATCTATCCATACATTCATCCAGACAATCATCTATACGTCTATCCATACATCCATCCATACATTCGTCCATACATCCATCCATACATCCATCCATACATCCATCTATACATCCATCCATACATTCATCCACTCATACATCCATCCATACATCCATCCATACACCCATCGATATATTCATATATAAATCCATCCATACATGCATTTATACATTCATCCATACATCCATCCATACATCCATCCGTACTTCCATCCATACATCCATCCATACAACCATCCATACATCCAACCATACATCTATCTATACATCCATTCATACTTCCATCTATACATCCATCCATACATCTATACATCCATCCATTAATACATCTATACATCTATCCATGCATTCATTGATACATCCATCTATCCATACATCTATACATCCATCCATATATCCAGCTGTACATCAATTCATACATCCATCTATACATCCACCTATATTAACCATCCATGCATCTAGCCATACATCCATTCATACACCCATCTATTCATTTATCCATACATCCATCCATATATCCATACATACATCCATCTACACATTTATCCACATATCCATCCATGCATCCATCCATTCATCTATACATCCATCCATATATCCACACATGCATTCATTTATCCATCCATACAGCCATCAGTACAGTCGTCTATACATCCATCCATACAGCTATCCATACATCTATCCGTACATCCGTCGATACATCCATTCGCACATCCATCCATACAATCATCCATACATTCATTCATACATACATTTATACATCCATTTATATATCCATCCATCCAAACTTTCTGCTATACATCCATTTATATATTCATCCATCAATACATCCATCCTTACATCCATCCATACATCCATCCATGCATCCATCCATACATACATCCATCCATACATACATCCATCCATACATCTATCCATCCATACATCCATTCCTACATCCATCCTTACATCCATCCTTACATCCATCCATACATCCAACCATACATCCATCCATACATCCATCCACACATCCATCTATCTATCCATACATCCATCCGTACATCCATCCATACATCTATCCATACATCAATCCATACATTCGTCTATACATAGATCCATACATCCATCCATGCATCCGTCCATGCATCCATACATCCATCCATGCATCCATCCATACAATCATCCATACAACCATTTATACATCCATCCAAACATCAATCCGTACATCCATACATACATATATCCATACAACCATCCATACATCCAACCATACATCTATCCATACATCCATTCATACATCCATCTATACATACATTCATTTATACATCTATACCATCTATCCATATATCCATCTATACATCCATCCATATATCCATCTATACATCAATTCATATATCTATCTATACATCCACATATATTAATATCCATGAATCTATCCATACATATATTTATACATCTATCCATGCATTTATCCATACATGCATATATCCATCCATCCACACATTTATCCATATATCCATCCATGCATCCATCCATTAATCTATACATCCATCCATACATGCACATATACATCTATTTGTCCATCCATACATCAATACATACAGCCATCAGTACAGTCATCCATACATCCATCCATACAACCATTCATACATCCATCCATACATCCGTCGATACACCCATCCACAATCCATCTATACAGTCATCCGTACATCCATCCATACATTTATCTATACATCTATTCATACATTTATTTATCCATACATCCATTCATACATTCTTCCATACATCCATTTATATATTCATCCATACATCCATCCATACATCCATCCATACATCCATCAATACATCTATCCATACATCCATCCATACATCCGTCCATACATCCATCCATACATCCATCCATACATCCATACATTCATCCATCCATTCATCCATCCATACATCCATCCATACATCCATCCATACATCCATCTATACATCCATCCACACAACCATCTATACATCCATACATAAAAACATACGTACATCCATCCATACATCCCACCATATATTTATCCATACATTCATTTATACATATATCCATACATCTATCCATCAATACATCCATCTATACATTCATCCATACACCTATCCATACATCCATCCATACAGCCATCCATCCATCTATACATACATCCACCATACATCCATCTATATATTTATCCATTCATCTATCCATGTATATATATATATATATATATATATATATATATATATATATATATATATATATATATATATATATATATACATCCATCCATACATCCATTCATACATCCATCCATGCATCCTTCCATACATCCATCCATATATCCATTCATACATGCATCCATACATCCATCCATACATCCCACCATATATTTATCCATACATTCATTTATACATATATCCATACATCTATCCATCAATACATCCATCTATACATCCATCCATACATCCATCCATACAGCCATCCATCCATCTATACATACATCCACCATACATCCATCTATATATTTATCCATTCATCTATCCATATATTTATATATATATATATATATATATATATATATATATATATATACCATCATACAAGGGACGCTGAACCAGCCATCTCAGGTGTCTTCCTTCGAAACCGAGACACACAGAACGAGCAGTCTAGTCCAGAATCGGACTCTGGTGACTCACTAACATCATACACAAACCCCATTAACCCAACAGACCTCGAACAAAATTTAATAAACCCTATCAATAATTTAACAATGGCTGTTGCACCACCGGCAATTAAGAAGGAATATCTGGACATGATCCCAGAATTCCACGGGGACAATAGACACCTACCACGTTTCCTTGAAATTTGTGAAAAACTGGTAAAAAAATTTTATAACACTTTAGATACCACAGACTTTCAAAATGAGTATCTAATGTCAACAATACTCGGTAAAATTAAAGGCGAAGCCGCTAACAATCTCGCAACGTCCACTATAACTTCCTGGGATGATGTTAAACAGGCTCTGTTGAACTCTTTTGGCGACAAAAGAGACTGTTATACATTGGGAATGGAATTGACAGAGATGAGACAAAACGGCGACACCCCATTCGAGTATTACAATAAAATACAAGACATGTTACATCTGCAAATTTCATATGTAAACAACAATAAAGCTGATAAAGCCACAGTACTCTGCGAATATTTCCGCGAGTACGCATTAAAAGTTTTTCTCACAGGGCTAAAAGAACCCCTTGGTACACTAATGCGCACCAAGAGCCCCAAAGACTTAAATGCTGCACTGAGTATGCTAACTAATGATTTTAACATCGAATCAACAATACGTGGACACCACACACAACAAAAACAAATAAAACACCATAAACCTAAACCATTACCACCACCTCAAAAATATTTACCCCAAAGAAACCCACCACACTTAACATATAGACCAATCCCCAACAATCCAGCGCAACAATCAAATTACAGACCATTTCCTAATAATCCACCACAACACAAAAATTCCTTTAACCAAACTAATGTGTTTAGACCTAATAACAATCAAAGATTCCCAAATCCGACGCCTATGAGCATTAGCACAAGGCAGTCCGCAATGCCTAGAGCCGGACCATTCAACAATACACAACAATACCGTCCGCTGCAACAAGCGCGTAGACCTAATTTTACGTTCGAAGAACTACACAACACTGAAGTACACGACATAAACATAGACGAACAAACATACAACGTAGAAGAACCAAATGACATGGAAAACGAACAAAATTATGATAACAATGTAGAGTACGAACAAACGTACGATCCAAATTCTTTTTTAGCGATAGAAGCCTCGGACAACCTATAGAATTATTAAATTTGAATAGCATCACTACACAGAGCGAACTACCATTCATTATATTCCCTGAATATAATTTAAAAGCGTTAATAGATACAGGTAGCACTCGTTCATTCATAAAACCCGATATAGCACACAAATATTTTGGCGATAAAATTGTAAATGATTATTTCAAAATTACAACTGCACACGGTACATCTACAGAAAACTTTAGCGTTCATCTACCATGCTCTAAATTATTTAAACAAACTAAATTACTATTGAAATACCATCTGTTTGACTTCCATAATAATTTTGACATCTTACTCGGACTTGATAACTTAAAACTAGTAGACGCAATAATAGATCTCACAAGAGACAAAATAATAACGCCTACACACGATATTAACATTCATTACCACAAGATTATGCCAACTACTCGTTACATTAACATCCCTCCTGAAACGGAAAAATTTATCAGACTCTATGTCCATAACATCGAAAACGGAGAAGTTATTATTACTGAATTAAAATTAAATAATATTATAATACCAGAAGGCATAGCGAAAGTTGAGAATCATGAAACATTATACCCCGTTATCAACACGGACACTAGCGAACAAATCTTTACATCAGGACTCCAAATTACCGCGCAACCTTTAGAAAATTTTGAACTAAATAATTTAAATTTCAATATACCAAATTCAGAAAATAATTTAGACATTTCAAAAATTAGAACCGATCACATGAACTACGAAGAAAAACGAGAAATTACAAAATTGTTAAAACAATATTCTGATTTATTTCATACCGCTGATAAACCCCTTAGTTTCACCAACAAAATTAAACATGTCATAAGAACATCAGACGAAATCCCTGTCTATACAAAAACCTATCGTTACCCAGAAATTCACCGTAAAGAAGTTGAAAATCAAACACAAGAGATGCTAAATCAAAACATTATTAGGCATTCGCACTCCCCATGGTCATCCCCAGTATGGGTTGTGCCCAAAAAATTAGACGCCTCCGGAAAACGGAAGTGGCGCATTGTCATTGACTATAGGAAAGTAAATGACAAAACTATTAGTGACAAATACTTGATTTCCAATATTAACACCCTTTTAGACAAATTAGGCAGATGCCAATATTTCACGACTCTTGATCTTGCATCCGGATTCCATCAGATCGAGATACATCCCGATGATATAGAGAAAACAGCATTCTCTACTGAAAACGGACATTTTGAATTTCTTAGAATGCCGTTTGGGTTAAAGAACGCGCCCGCTACGTTCCAACGCGTAATGGACGATGTCCTTCGCGGCCTAGTAAATAAAATATGTCTCGTCTACCTAGACGATGTCATAATATTCAGTACTAGCTTGCAAGAGCATGTTGATAGCTTAAGAGCCGTATTCGAAAGACTTAAAAAGGCCAACTTGAAAATACAGTTAGACAAGTCGGAATTTTGTAGAAAAGAAGTTGCATACTTAGGACACGTCGTAACACCAGACGGATTCAAACCGAATCCTGACAAAATTGTTGCTATCAAAAATTACCCGATACCCAAAAACACAACTGAAATCAAAGGTTTTCTCGGACTTCTCGGATATTATCGTAAATTCATAAAAGATTTTGCAAATATTACAAAACCACTCACTAAAAGATTAAAGATAGGCGTAAAAATAAATGTAAAGGATTCAGATTACGAAATTGTTTCAACGCGTGTAAAGATCTCTTGACCAATGAACCCATCCTACAGTATCCTGACTTTTCAAAGCCATTCAACTTGACAACTGATGCCAGCAACTTCGCGCTAGGCGCTGTACTCTCCCAAGGCCCTATTGGCTCAGATCTCCCTATAGCATATGCTAGCCGTACTCTCAACAATTCCGAGCAAAATTACTCAACAACTGAAAAAGAGTTATTGGCGATCGTATGGGCTACCCAATATTTTAGAACTTATATTCTTGGCAGAAAATTTAACATTATCACCGATCATAAACCTTTGGTATGGCTTGTTTCACTTAAAGAAGCAAATTCGAAATTAATTCGCTGGAGATTAAAATTAGAAGCGTATGATTACACTATTATTTATAAAAAGGGATCCTTAAACAAAAATGCCGACGCCCTCTCACGAATAGAATTAAATGTAAACACTGTCGATTCTAGTTGTCAGCCATTTTTCGACTATATGAAAAATTTCAATGAGCAGCTAGAAAAGAATCAAAACACAGGTTGAATGATAGCAGAACCAGATGACTCACCCGACTCAGACTCTTATGATACAGTACATTCCAATTCCGAGAACCCGATAGTAGGCATTCCTATATCCGATTCTCCTGTCAATGTTGGAAAAAACCAAATCATTATAACAGAAGTTCCACACTCTCCATCCGAACCAAAAATTATTAACATATATTCTGACAAAATGAGAATCCATTTACAAATTTCGAAAAATAATTTTGAAGAAGACACCACAAAATTTATTAAAGATTATATCGCACCTAAGGTCAAATACTATTTATATTTCGAACATCCTGTATACGAAAAATTTAGTAATGTTTTACAAACAAATTTTACACATTCAGAGATAAATTTTGTAAAATGTAATACGAAACTGATAGACGTCGAGAGAGAAGACGATATCTTATAAAGAATTATCACGAAGGAAAGACGAACCACCGTGGAATTCACGAAGTTCATAATCAAATTAAGAAAATTTACTATTGGCCAAACCAAATTAAAACTATTACCGATTATATTAATGTGAAATATGTCTAGCTAGCAAATACGAGCGTAACCCCTTGAAACCAAAATTTAATATAACACCCACACCTCCGAAGCCATTCGACACCCTTCATGTTGACACACTCAGTTTAGAAAATTCAAAATTTCTAACCATAATAGACGCCTTTTCGAAATATGCCCAGGCATATAAACTAATTTCTAATAACGCTGTCGAAATTAGCAATAAATTAATTCACTATTTCTCACATCATGGCACACCTAGACAAATCGTCTCCGACAATGGTCTAGAATTCAAAAATAACGTAGTAAAGGAATTACTAGCTTTACAAAAGGTAGAAATTCATTTCACAAGCTCTCAGCACCCCGATTCAAATGGCCTAATAGAGAGGTTTCATTCCACCCTAATCGAACACATTCGATTATATAACCTTCAAGATAATTTCAAACGCGAACCCATTGATATAAAAGTATGCTGTGCAATCCTCGCATATAATAACACCACTCAGTTAAACTCAAACCTTTAGAAATAATTAATGGACATTTGGACACAAATTCCCCTTTAGACATAGAAATAGAAAATCAAATTACCCAAGATTACGTACAAAAACACAAAGAAAAAACTAAACAAATTTACAGAATCATTAATGAACGATTACAATCAGGCAAAGAAAAAACTATTTCAAAATTAAATGAATCTCGCGATGATTTACCTGAAATACCAAAAACAGTTTACGTACATAATAAACAAAAAGTTAACAAAACAAGACAAACTAAATATAAGAAAGAAAAAATTAAAACTGTTAACAAAAATTTGAAAACAGCCGAAATTGAAACCGATGGTAAAGACAAAAAGCAGGCCAAAATTCATTTGTCCAATATTAAGGCACCCAGGAAAGTAACAAAAAATTCAAATATTCCAGGTCCGTCCTGTTCACGTTCACCCACGGACTAAACCTGTTGGACATAACGCATAACCCTGGACTGCTGACAATTAACCTAGGACAAGCAAACTTGCAAAAATCCACACACACATTTCTTCACTACTACGACCTTACATCATTATTCGAACACTATAACAATCTAAATATTCAATACTTCAATTTAAAACAAAGTATCACAAAAGAAATTTCATACGAATTTATAAATAACAACAAAATAATTAATTACATTCAAAATTCAATCGACAACAAAATTAATCATTTAACACTAAATTCAGACAATTTAGTAAAAAGACAAAAACGAGGTGCAATAAATGGCCTTGGAACCATTATAAAAGCAATTAGCGGAAATCTCGATGCCGAAGACGAGAAACGTTATAACGAAATTTTAAAACATTTAGAAAATAACCAACAAAATTTAAATAAACAACTAAAACAACAGTATTCAGTCAATCTAAACTCACAAAACAGTTCAACAACACCTTAGTAACTATTAAACAAAATGAAAATATTTTGAAAAATAAAATTGAACAGTTGCTACACATTGTAGTCAGTGGAACCTTTAATCAAAATAAAATTTTTATTCACGATATTTATAACCAGTTTAACACACTTTTCACAATGATATTAAATACCCTACAAGACATTGAAAATTCCTTAACGTTTTGTAACATACACGTTTTACACCCAAGTATTATTCAAAAACATGATCTTTTGGCAGAATTAAACAAAATTCACAAACATTATAATAACTTTTTTATTTATAACAGTAAATTGCAAATTGGAACCCACAAGAATAATTTATTTTATTGAAATTCCCCTTAATTACGAGACAGAATTCGAATTACTCCATCTCATACCTATCCCTACAAAGCACCAAGACGATTTTGTAACTGTTATACAAAACAAAAATTACTTTTTAAAATCAATTGATGGCAAAATAATTTCTCTAACTGGCTTATGTACCAAAGGAGATAAGAACCAATGTCCCAACAAGATCAACCAAGTCGAAGATAATTCCTGTGAGAAGAATATCATCTTGAAGAACAACGTAGAAAACTGCCAATACATCAAAACTAATATCAAGAAGAACCACGTCGAAATTTTGGAAGAAATAAACCAATTTTTGGCCGTATTTCCCAAACCAGAGACCATCCAAATACTTTGCAACGAAAACGACAAAATTAAAAACCTAGAAGGAATATTTTTAATAAAGAAAGATAATTGTAAATTAAAATTCAAAAATAAAATTTTAACTTTTAACCAAAAATCTTTCGGCAAACCAATTATACTAGACAACTATAACATCAATTTAAATGAAAATCAAGCACCGAAATTAACCATCGACTTGAACACAATTCAAGAACTACAAATACCAATCAATAAATTCGAAGACATCGAACCCGAAATCAACGACACCTTCGCATCAATCAACTACCCTGTAATAATTTTGTATGCCCTACTTTTAATAATTGTATTCAGTTCAGTTACAGTTTACATACTTAAAAAACTCGAACACTCTAAGCCAAAGAACCAAGGTCCAAACCAGGGCATCGAACTAAGGCCTTCACCTTGCCAGTCCATCCGACTACCCGATGAAGCCCAATTTTAGGGGGGAGGTGTTAGCACATAGCTTTCCCACAATTCCGCTGACACCGCATAGGAATATTCCACATCCGCCGAATAAACCATCATACAAGGGACGCTGACCCAGCCATCTCAGGTGTCTTCCTTCGAAACCGAGACACACAGAACGAGCAGTCTAGTCCAGAATCTCCAACACATAACATTAACTCTGATATATCATTTTCTTGTAAATCTGACAATACATACAGTTGTAACTTATAAATTTGTAATAATATAAATAAATTTTTTTGGAATATAAATAATTTTATATTATAACTTATATATATATATATATATATATATATATATATATATATATATATATATATATATATATATATATATATATATATATATATATACATCCATACATTCATTCATACATCCATCCATGCATCCTTCCATACATCCATCCATATATCCATTCATACATGCATCCATCCATACATCCATCCATACATCCATCCATACTTCTATCCATACATCCATCCATATATCCATCAATACATCCACTTGTAACACCATATATACGTCAATCTATACATCCATCTATACATCTATCCATACATCCGTCCATACATCCATCTATACATTCATCCATACAGCCATCCATCCATACATTTATTTATACATCTATCCATACATTCATCCATATATCCATCCATACATCCGTCTATACATCCATCGACACATCTATCCATTCATACATACATCCAGCCATATATCTATCTATACATCTATCTATACATAAATCCATACAGCCATCTATACATCCATCTATACATCCATCCATACATTCATCCATACATCCATCCATACATCCATCCATACATCCATCCATACATCCATCCATACATCCATCCATACATCCATCCATACATCCGTCCATACATCCATCCATACATCCATCCATACATCCATCCATACATCTATTCATACATCCATCCATACATCCATCCATACATCCATCCATACATCCATCCATATATCTATCCATACATCCATCCATACATCCATTCATACATCCATCCATACATCCATCCATACATTTATCCATACATCCATCCATACATTTATCCATACATCCATCCATACATCCTTCCCAACATCCACCCATACATCCATCCGTACATCCACCGATACATCCATCCATACATCCATCCATACATCCATCTATACATCTATCCATACATCCATCCATGCATCCATCCATACATCCATTTATATATCCATCCATACATACAGCCATCTATACATTCATCCATCCATCCATACATCCACCCATACGTCCATCCATACATCCATCCATTCATCCATCCATCCATACATCCATCCACACATCCATCCATACATCCATCCATACATACATTCATCCTTATATCCATCCGTATATTTATCCATACATCCCTCTATACATTCATCCATACATCCATCCATCCATACGTCTATTCTTACATTTATCCATACATCCATACATACATCCATACATTCATCCGTACATCCATCCATACATTCATCCATACATCCATCCATACATCCATCCTTACATCCATCCATGCATCCTTCCATACATCCATCCATATATCCATTCATACATGCATCCATCCATACATCCATCCATACATCCATCCATACATCCATCCATACTTCTATCCATACATCCATCCATATATCCATCAATACATCCACTTGTAACACCATATATACGTCTATCTATACATCCATCTATACATCTATCCATACATCCGTCCATACATCCATCTATACATTCATCCATACAGCCATCCATCCATACATTTATTTATACATCTATCCATACATTCATCCATATATCCATCCATACATCCGTCTATACATCCATCGACACATCTATCCATTCATACATACATCCAGCCATATATCTATCTATACATCTATCTATACATAAATCCATACAGCCATCTATACATCCATCTATACATCCATCCATACATCCATCCATACATCCATCCATACATCCATCCATACATCCATCCATCCATACATCCATCCATACATCCATCCATACATCCATCCATATATCCGTCCATACATCCATCCATACATCCATCCATACATCCATCCATACATCCATCCATACATCTATCCATACATCCATCCATACATCCATCCATACATTCATCCATACATCCATCCATATATCTATCCATACATCCATCCATACATCAATCCATACATCCATTCATACATCCATCCATACATCCATCCATACATTTATCCATACATCTATCCATACATCCATCCATACATTTATCCATACATCCATCCATACATCCTTCCCAACATCCACCCATACATCCATCCGTACATCCACCGATACATCCATCCATACATCCATCCATACATCTATATATACATCCATCCATGCATCCATCCATACATCCATTTATATATCCATCCATACATACAGCCATCTATACATTCATCCATCCATCCATACATTCACCCATACGTTCATCCATACATCCATCCATACATCCATCCACACGTCCATCCATACATCCATCCACACATCCATCCATACATCCATCCATACATCCGTCCATACATTCATCCTTATATCCATCCGTATATTTATCCATACATCCCTCTATACATTCATCCATACATCCATTCATCCATCCATCCATACGTCTATTCTTACATTTATCCATACATCCATACATACATCCATACATTCATCCGTACATCCATCCATACATTCATCCATACATCCATCCATACATCCATCCTTACATCCATCCATACATCCATCCATACATCCATCCATACATCCATCCATACATCCATCCATACATCCATCCATACATCCACCCATACATCCATCTATCCGTCCATCCATACATCCATCCATACATCCATCTACACATCCATCCATACATCCATCTACACATCCATCCATACATCCATCCATACATCCGTCCATACATTCATCCTTATATCCATCCGTATATTTATCCATACATCCCTCTGTACATTCATCCATACATCCATTCATCCATCCATCCATACGTCTATTCTTACATCTATCCATACATACATCCATACATTCATCCGTACATCCATCCATACATTCATCCATTCATCCATCCATCCATACATCCATCTATACATCCATCCATACATCCGTCCATACATCCATTTATACATCCATCCATACATCCATCCATACATCCATTTATACATCCATCTATACATCCATCCATACATTTATTCATACATCCATCCATACATCCATCCATACATCTATCCATACATCCATCCATACATCCATCCATACATCCATCCATACATCCATCCAGACATCCATACATCCATCCATACATCCATTCATACATCCATCCATACATCCAACCGTACATCCATCCATACATCCATCCATATATCTATTTATATATCCATCCATACATCCATCCATACATTCATCCATACATACATCCATCCATACATTTAACCATATATCCATCCATTCATTTATCCATCTATACATCCATCCAGACATCCTACCATACATCCATTAATACATCCATCCATTCATTTATCCATACATATATCCATGCATTTATCCATCCATACATTTATCTATACATCCATCCAGATATCCAGCCATATATCCATTTATACATCCATCCATACATATATCCGTCCATCCATCTGTCTATACATACATCCACCATACATCCATCTATACATTTATCCATTCATCCACTCATCCATACATCCATCTATACATCCATCCATACATCCATCCATAGATCTATCCATACATCCATCCATACATCCAACCATACATTTATCCGTATATCTATCCATACATCCATCCATACGTCCATCAATCCATCCATCCATCGATACATCTATCCATACATTTGTCCATACACTTATCCATATATATATATATATATATATATATATATATATATATATATATATATATATATATCCATACATTCATCCATACATTTATCTGTACATCCAGTTATACATTCATACATACATCCATCCATCCATACTACAGACATAATCGTAAAAATATTAAAATCGTATTCTAGGGACATATATATATATATATATATATATATATATATATATATATATATATATATATATATATATATATATATATATCCATCCGTACATCGATCCATATATCTATCCAGACATCCAGCCATATATCCGTCCAAACATCCGTCCATACATCCATGCATTTATCCATACATACATCCATCCAGACATCCAGCTATACATCCATTAATACATCTATCCATACATCCATCTATACATCCATCCATATATCCATCCGTACATCCATCCATACATCCATCCATACATCCATCCATACATCCATCCATACATCCATCCATACATCCATCCATCCATACATCCATACATCCATCCATCCATCTATAGTTCCATCCATACATCCATCCATACATTCATCCTTACATTTATCCATACATCTATCCATACATCTATCCATACATCCATCCATACATCCATCCATCCATCGTTACATCCATCCATACACTTATCCATACATTATATCCATACATCCATCCATAAATTTATCCATACATCCATCCATACATCCATGCATACATCCATACATACATCCATCCATACTACAGACATAATCGTAAAAATAGTAAAATCGTATTTTAGGGACTCTAAAACGAGCTTATTCATTAAAAATTCATCATCGATTATATTGACTAGAGACAATACCATCCTGAAGTTAAAAACAGTAATTAAAATAACTCTGTGGCAATATTAGTTTAAGTTAAGTATTATTAACTTATATTTTTACAATGTTTAATAATTTATATATATATATATATATATATATATATATATATATATATATATATATATATATATATATATATATATATATATATATATATATATATGTCAAGGTCCTGTAACTAGCGTTCCCGAAAAATATAATAAAGATTTCCACAACGTTACAATGACGATATATATATATATATATATATATATATATATATATATATATATATATATATATATGTGATGTGATGTGATACTCTAAATCATCATACGTTATTTTGACTCGTCTCGTATATTGCAAATGTGACATTTGTCGTTTCACACTTCTGCTATTTTGTAATTTGTTGTAGAGAGCCAGTGACGTACGGGTAGCTGCTTAAGATAAGTGTTATGTGGCCTAGCTTGTCAAGCAGCGTGATTAAATAAAACAATTAGTAGGGTTAGTCGTTAATACCACACTGCTAAGTTCTCTTGCAGAATTGACCCACCCAGCCTTTATTTTCCTTATTTAGAATTCATATACAAAAGTAAAAGATACATTCACTATTTTCATTGCAGTGAAATTCTATTGTGCTTGCCACACAACGTAAGTTAACTTATTTGACGTTTCTGACAATTTGATAAAACGCCAAGCATTTATTTATTTTTTGTTCAATTCCATGGCTGTCGATATTTTCAACGTAATTTTCGACATTTTCATATTTAATTTCTGTCGTTACAAAGCATGTAAAAATTATACTGTATATTGTTTTTTGTTTTAGATGCAGAACTTTTATTTGACGCATTTTTGCTTAAAATAATTAGGTGAGCAGGAAATTGCGAAAAACTGATTTCTCATGTTAATCTCCTATGTAAGATAGACACACGGTATATATATATATATATATATATATATATATATATATATATATATATTAATAAATACGTAATAAAAATACCAGGCAATTTGCAAATAATAAACAAGAGAGAAAAATGAATTAACGGCAAATTCAAATTAAAACTCGCACAACGCACACGCACGCCATCTACAGGTTACGTTTTTAAATTTGCTTTTATTTCACCAGTTAAAATGACGTCACATAAAATGTGTACTAAAAACATATAACATAATTAATATCGGATATTGAGTAACACGCAATTAACCCATTCTAGAAAAAGTACAGTGTATAGTACTCAGATACGATACATTGTAAAAATAATAGCGTAACGTAACCAAGGCCACCCTAGCCCTTGTGGTTATAAGAACCAAACTTAGGCCCAGGGGTGATTTCCCGAGCGAGGTTTGGGCTGCGGCTAGATAAACAGTGGAGACGGCATGGTTCGAAGTCGCTGAAAATAGGGGTGGATAGGGCGCCAGTCACTCGATCACAGAGCTTACAAACGGCTGAGCAACAAGCCCTCGGGAAACTTGAATACGGGAAAACGGAAAGGCAACAACAACCGCTAATTTTAAAATAAAGGTGTGTACTATTTTGAACAACAACGATATTACATATAAAGGGCGATAATTTTGTAATGTAGCCAACAAAGGCCCAAATTAAAATAAAAGTGTGTACTGAGTCAAATAAAGTGGTTACAAACAGTGGTGTAATAGTGAAGTATGATGGCAGTCTCGTTCAAGTTTTGGCTGAAGGCCGACGGTACATTAGCCTTAAGGGCTGGTCGTCGCGGAAGGGTAAGGTTCATGACGGCGGTGCGTCGTTAAAATGAAAGCGCAAAGAGTGGGAGTCGCAGTTAATGCATCAAATACGTCGCAGCGCAGAATAAGACGGTAAATACGTTCAGTCTCGCGATATAAGCCCTTAATACCTTTTCGTGGACGAGATAACAATACAATAAAATACGTCTCAAAATGGCCTCGCGGAAGCCAGCCTATACCTCTACTCAGATATAGTCCACAGTACATAATATAATATAACAAAACTTGTCCACTGATGGTGAACGCAAACAACCAAATGGTAATATACACAAAATATAAATATGAATCGCAAAAAAAAAGAAAAAAAGAAAGGTTCTGTTGCTTATCTTTACAGTGGTGGGGGAGGCGGCGGTGTCCAAACGGCTTGGTACGCAAATAACGAAACTCCTCTCCAACACGTCAACCAGGAAATGCCGGTACGGGTAACACGCAGACGGATGACAATGAATGATGATTACAGGGATGATGAAGATAGTGATGCCCCGTAATTGTCACAACAATGTACAAACAAGTTTCGGTAAAACCAAAAATGTTCCAGAATATCCTAAAAAAGAACCCAAACGGGCCGAAAAAAGCTTAAAAGGAATGAACATGGTCATCTACCCAATTCAAAATGGCTACTAGTTTTATTTTATAAATTATAATTTTACTTTACACTGAATTATAAAATGTAATAAAATTGATTGCAATAATATTAAATTTAGATTTGTACTTAATTACCTGTTTGCCTTAGTCATCGGTTGGCTTAAAGTGTTAAAATTGTGAAGATTTTAAATCCTGGAAACATCCTGTAAGAATACTCAATTCTCAAAAATAAATGACTTGTGGGTCAGAACCTCTAAACAAGTGCTTAAAAGCCCAAACACAATTTACTCTGAAATTTGCACTAAGTAGCCTCATTGGCGGGAATAAATAACAGAATGAATAAATCTGAAGTACAGCCCACGCGCAGGCGCCAGCGAATGTGGGAAGGATATATTACTTTAAGAATGGCGGTTTGACATATGAAAATATAAACAAAGATTTATTGAATGAATGAATGAAGGTTATGATCGATATTAAGAGAGAATATGCCAAGGAGTGGAAATCTACGAAAAGAAAAAGAGAATAAATAAAAACTAGAGAGAAATGAGCCAAAGGACATCTGAGGCAGGTACAAAGTGAAATATAACAATACAAAATAGGATAACAATGAAATAGAATATCAATAAAATTTCAGATGTGAAGAGAAATGAATGAAAGAAAGTGATTACAAATGCAGAAGGAACACAAAATGAACAGAAACGGAATAATATTGTTACACGCCTAAAGATTAGGGAAGTATTGTCTTTGGTCAAAAAATTCAATGGTGAGATTTTAATGAATAAAGAGATCTGTAAATTGCAATTTCATTGATTTTACGTTGATATTTGTATGTGTGTATGTGTTTGTGCTTGGACGTGTGTCATAATTTTTGTATGAAAAATACATAATTTTGATATCCTCGCAAAATATTTTAAACGATTTATTTTTCCGTTCTTAGGATTCTTTATATTAGATCTTTTCGTAAAATAAAGGAGATATCACGTGTCAATTAGAAATAAAAGTGTATCAATTTTAACTTTTGTAAGTCTCTTTTTACCAAGTAAAACCGGAAGCACTTAAACTAAAAAAATTTCGATTTCTCTAAGTTTATGTATAACGGTATGGTAACGGTAAAGTTATACCCGCAGACATCTATAAAGTATTGACCTAGTCTATATATAACTTATAGACTTGCATTCTTTCAATGAAAGTGACTATAGCAATGCTTATATATCTTATATGTAGAAATGCCTAGAATGGAATCGTACTATAAACATATATGTGTAACTAATAACATACATATTTATAACATATTATAATGAACAACAAACTAATCATCATGAGTAACAATGGCAACAAACGCATGTTCCTAAACAGCGAACATACTATTATTAATTTCTCGTAAGTTGTAACTCCCCTTCCAAGTTTTATTTAAATTAGATCAAGTTTAGCGCATATTGCGAAAGTTTTCCTAGTAGAAAACATGAACTTATTAGTTAAGCAGATACTAGCTTCTTATGCAATAATTCGTGCTCAGTCCTTGATTACAGTATAGTCATAGTCCGCTCTGGTGCTTGGCACTGCCAGAACTTGTAAGCAACTATCGACGGACTGACACAGACGCAGATCGGAATATTTATGGATAGATATTGTTTCTGGTTCGCCATAGGCACATAATTACATACCTACTCAGTGCATTTATTTGCATATGGAAGAAACAAAAAACAATGATTGCACTAAATTTGAAAAGATAAATTAAAATTCAATTGTAACCCTTAATTGGAGATGTGTGCCATTCGTGACATTACAAAACTAAAATTTTCGAGTATCACGTCACTTTTATATTTAATTCCAATAAAAATAACACAACCAACAATATATCAAATATAAATAATGTTTTCAACTTACATCTATAATAATTATTAGTAATAACACTAAAAACGCGGTTTAGAAATTTGACATTGACGCATATCGTTTGATTTTGTTATGATGATGTTTGAAAGTAGCGGTAGTGGGGGTAAAAATACCAGAGAAACTATGATTATTTCGTGGTTGCCGTGGTCCGACTTTTTACCAAGTTTTTCAGGAACCGCGTTTCAACTGGAAACCGGTAAATAATTTCAGGACTTACGGAACACAAAACCATAAACCTGATCGAACCGGTTGCATTACGGAACATACTAAATGATATGAACTGTGTAACCAAGGAGTTGTGTTTAAAGCGTAGGCTCCGGGATTTAAATTATAGATAATTTTATAAATTTATGCATAGAATATACAGAAAAAGTATTAATGCAAACCTGTAGAAAATTTAATGATCTTTAATTTTTATAATAACATAAATCTTGAAAAAATAACATTTAAATGTATTTTTCGAAAAAAAAACTATTTTGAGCTTCAAGTAAAGTGCCATTACCGGTTATCTGATTTACATCAAAATCCAATGGCTTTATTCCAATATTAGAATAAGGTAGAAATACACGGTGTCGAAATTTCTGAATGATAGTATTTAAGTTAAAGCGGAGGATCCACACATACTTATACACACACATACACACAGGCATCATTATCTTAAAATTTTATTCTAAGAGCAGTCATTTACCAAAATCTCGATATGCGATTTTTAGCACGATCGCTATACCTCCCTTTCCAAGGGTAGAGGGACGTAATTAAAGCAAATGACTTTACCAAAGGTGTAATCAACGGGGTCTTAAGAAACCCAGGTCATCAGTTGTTTTCAATTTCAACAACGTCATTAGAGGGAAAAATAGGGAGTTATTGCAACTTCGAAGATGAAAGAACGTAAACGTTAACGTTATTTATTTATTTATTTAATATTACTTAAACAGGCAGAGCGAGTAAATACAAGTACATATACAAACAAAATAAAACAATAAAGAAAATGAGTAAATCGTTCATCGCAAATCATTTGATTATATAAATCACAAATAACATAAATGGGAGATTTCAATAAAATATTGGATTTACATAAAGGTAAATAAATTGTGTTGCACATACGAGAGGATGTACGTGGCACTCGAAAATTAAGATACATTAACAATTGTGGGCTGTCAAGTTTGTATTTATAACATTTGTAGGAACTTTATGCTGATTATTATATGTCTATCCTTAATTGAGATACAATTAAAATCATTTAAAAAAAATAATATACTTAGTTCCTTGAGGCGAATAAATTGAAGTGGTCTTAAACCAAAGACATTTTAAGAACTTCCGTTGTGCAGATTCTAATAGTAGCCTGTGACAATGGCAATGTGGGTACCATATAAGGATAGCAAACTCAATCTTTGATCTAACTAAAGCATGATTGATATATCGGATATTTAGATCGTAGAAAGAAATAAAGAAAGAAGGGGGAGTTCAGTTGTTTATAAATACATTTTTGACATGTATTGATTAAATTCTTTAAAAATAAAGAATTTTTTGCTCGTGTTACACTTTATTACAATTAATAATCTATACAATAAATTGGCGACGAGGATGGCAGGATCGAAGATTTTGATGCCTGATGATTTTTTGCAAACTCTAGGATTACCTCCCGTACCTTGGATTACTTGGATTACGACTGTCGATGATTTTTTCTACCTTACAGATAGGAATGTTACTACTGACGGAAAGTTAGGTGATAAAACTAAGAATCTACTTCTATGTCAATTTTTAGGAACGGAAGGACGAAGAATAGTTTCAGCCTATCCAGTTTTTATGGAACGTGGTACAAAAAGTTATGATGAGTATATTACAGACATTCAAAAATTATTTCAACCCCAAGTCAACTAAATGCGAGCAGCTTACGACTTTAGAACACGATTACAGGGTAACACAGAGACAGTCACATCTTGTCTGATAGATTTACGGTCGTTAATAAGTTTATGTAATTATGGATAATGATTTAGAAAAACGACTACCTGCTGAACAATTTGTTATTGTATGTAGATCAGAATATACTCAAGGAAAACTTCTGGCCGAAGTCAAAGTTGACTTTGGAAAATTTGTGTCAATTATGACAGCCGATGAAACTGCGTCAAAAGATCTATCCGTTTTACAAAACAATAATAATTTGAATTGATTTCAAAAGTGACCAATTCGAAATCAAAATATAACAATCCTCAAACTTTCAAATGTTATGGTTGTGGAGGAAAAAACCATGCTATAAAATCAGTTAAATGCCCAGCTTACGGTAAAACTTGTAAATTCTGTGGAAAGAAAAATCACTCTTCAAACGTTTGTAAAGCAAACCCAAACCGTAAGAAGAAATCAAGTAATACAGCAAAAACTAGTAATTTGCTAAATGACAATGAAAATAACAGTTCGATGTCAATCAAAAAAATGACATCGGGACTTGAAGTCAAAATTGAATTGCTATTAGCTCGTTCAGTACATAATAAATATTTTGCTTTTGTAGATACAGGTGCAGAGATTTCTGCTATTATAAATGAAATATTTCGCGCAGCGAAATTAAATACAAAACTAATACCTCTAAATAAAACAATGAGAAATTATGACGGGACCAAAGTTAAATTTTTTTTTAGGTACAATATGTACAGAAATATGTTACAATGGACGAAGTTCACGAATAACTTTGTATGTAACAACAGACGACCTTACACCTACTGTTGGATTAGATATGATACAAGAACTCAATTTATGTTTAAATGGTGGTAATTTAAAAATTTCTAATCTTTCAGAAGCAGATGATTACTTAAAAGAATTTCCTAATTTACTGAAGAATGATATGGGAACATTTAAACTTTTTAAGCATGAAATTACTTTAAAACCAAATGCTATTCCATCACAAGCGAAGCTGAGACGAATTCCCTATGCTAGACGTGAAAATGCCATCGAAGAATGCAAGAAAATGACTCAAGAAAGAATTTGGTCACAAATAGAGAAGAGTGAATGGGTACACGCCTTAGTAACAGTTCCGAAACCTGATGAATCAGTACGTTTAACAACAGATTTAACTACACTAAATAATTTTGTTATTCCAGAGAGACAACCACTACCATATATTAATGATATATTTCTACAATTACGAGATACTCAGTATTTTACAAAATTGGATTTAAAGAAAGGATATTTTCATATAGAACTAGATGATGAATCGAAGATTCTTACGTCAACTATAACGCCTAAAGGTTTATTTGCTTACAACAAACTGCCAATGGGTTTGACTGATTCAGCTTCAGTATTCCAGCGTGCCGTATCCAAAACATTAGAAGAATGTCGGAATTGTTCAAGCATACATAGATGACATTATTGTTTATGGAAAGAACAAAGAATAACATGATAAATACTTGCAAGAAGTATTAAAGAAGTTAAGTATAAACGATTTTCGATTAAATATACAGAAATGCAAATTTGCTGTACAAATCGTACAATATTTAGGTCACATTGTATAAAAAAAAGGATTAGAACCAGATCCAAAAAATATTGATCCAATTTTAAAAGCACCTACACCAAAATGTTTGAAAGAAGTTCAGTCATTTTTGGGCGCTGTGAACTATTACTCTACATACATAAAAGATTTAGCTATTATGGCAGAACCATTAAGAGCACTCACATGAAAAAATAATCACTTCAAATGAACTTTTAGTGAAGAAAAAGCTTTTAACACGTTAAAGGAAAAAATTCATGCATACATGAAACTTGCTATTTTTATTTAAATGCCCCAACATTTGTTACTACAGACGCCTCTGATGTTGGATTAGGAGCTGTTTTGACTCAAATACATAATATTAAAGAAGTTTTTATTGCTTACGCATCTCAAACTCTATCTGTTTCAGAAAGAAATTATTCCGTTGGTGAACGAGAAGCACTAGCATACATATGGGCATGTGAACATTGGAGCACTTTGCGTTTAGGAAGAAAATTTATATTAATTACTGATCATTCGGCATTGGTAACTTATTGAAAAAACACATCCACAAGAAAATCAGCGAAATTTCTTCGTTGGATGGAAAGACTCTCTATATTCGAGTATGACATAAAATACAAAAAAGGAATAGATAACGTAATAGCCGATTTTTTATCACGAGCTCCACTGCAAAACGAGGATGATAATTTTGAAGAAAATACATCTGACATAAAACAATTTATAATTTCAGAAAACTTATCTTTGAAGAATATATTACGTCATCAAAAAAAAGATGACGTATGTCGACAAATATTTAAATTTATTACTACAGGTTGACCAAGTAAACAAGATGTATCGAAAGAATTAAAAATATTTTATAAAGTAAAAGATGAACTTTCTGTGGATAATATGTTGATGGCAATGAACGTATTCTTGTCCAAACTAAACAAAACTTATCAATAGTTACCAAACTAAAACTATATTAATAACGTTGATATATTAGCCGCCTAATTTC
>OY720451.1:42672659-42698099 GCA_963082715.1 Harpalus rubripes | reverse complement strand
TCAAAAAACAAAATGTTTTTTTCTTTAAATTTGTCTTGTGACATTGTATGTCCATTAAACCGTCTTTCTTATATATATTATAGTTCTCGAGATGGCAATGGTAACCCATTTAAAATGAACAGCCTGTATGCAGGATGGGAGCCCAGAAACTTCGCTTTTTTGAAGGCAAATAAAATAAATAGTATTGCTGATAATAAAATTTATTTTTGGATAATGAAAGAACATAACTGGAGTTTCCAATAATACAGAGTTTTAAACAAAACAACTTAAAGTTGGTAGGCACCGTTTCCTATGCACTGATGCAACCGATTTCTGAAGCTACGCTCTACACGTTCCGACATTCGGGCAATTTCTTGAATTCAGCTGAAATAGGGTTGTAGGGCGGTGATTGTAATTGTAAACCTCTGCCTTGAGATATCCCCATAAAAAAATCACAGCGTTAGATCGGGCGAATGCGCCGCCCACACTTAAATCGAAATGAGCCATCTGGGGGACATTGCCCTCATAACGGTAACGCCATGTAATGCTATGGCGATATCTCAAGGCAGAGCTTTACAAACACCGTTCTAAAACACTGCTTCAGCTAAAGAACCTTAGTAGGCAAGAAATAACTCAAAGTTGTAATGAACACAGCGTGAAGTTAACAACACAACTACATCACTTTAACCTAGGTGAAATTAGCTACTGTAGCTAAACAGCTGTCATTCTTTAAAAATAAGTGTATTTCTGTATCACAACTACTTTTTGGTACATATTCTATTACGATATTGTAAATTATTTAAAAATGAGCATTACATGTATATGCATATTTTGGTTAGTATAAATATTAAGTCAGTAAAATGTAGCATTTTATCAGCAAAATTTTGTTTATTTGTCAATATAATGACTTTTGGTAAATATACTATATATAAATTTTTTGAGTTAGTATAAATAATAAAATTGCAGTAATATTAATAATGATCAGTATTTTGTAAAATAAATGGTCAGTATTTTGTAAAGCATATATGAGTAATAACTGCTCAAGTTTTACCGGATTGAGTTTTGTAAGTTAGGTTAGGCTGTGTTCAAGTATTTTGTGGAAAGCTGTATGCGGAATATGTCTAAGTTTTGACGGCTCGAGTTCCGCCTTATTGAATACTGCAGCTTTATAATTCAATTCTTTATTTTTGTATGAAAAATATAATTTTGTATTTATTAAAAAAATTTGTTTCTGGAAACACTGGATGCTGCGGACTCTGTTTAGCAATCAACTTAATTACGTTTATTAGTACGTTCAATCGTTTATTTTATTTTAACCTTTTAACCTTTGTAATATACTGACTATTTATATTACGTACTGATGTTTAACTATAAATAATAACAAATTATTTTAAATACTGATTAAATATGTTTGAAGATAGTGACCTGATAAATAGCAGCCTTTTTTATTTCTGCTGTCTTAATATGCAGTTGTTGAAAAAGTATATTACGTGACACGTTTTATAAACTCTTTAGACAAAATACTCCTAACGAAAGCAACATTACATATTATATCTGGGAATCAACCAATAAAACAACATATGACACTTGATTTATTTTGAGAAATATTTGAATCATATGCGATTTTGTTATTTTATAATACAACGTGATTCTTTTATTTAAATTCTTGAAATTTTATGCAGTTTCCAAAAAAGTAAAAAAAGAACATACTAGATGAAATTTTAAAGTTGCTACTGAATACTTCACAACTAGAATTAATATTCGTAGCTCATTTTTGGATATAGCAAATTTTTGCCCATGTTATGTGTAGTATTTATTTCATAAAAATCGCAATCTCCTTCAATAATGGATATATTTCTTGATTCACTTTAGAGTGACCACCGTTATATTAAATTATGGTTGTTCTTTATTTCATAACTAATTGGATGGATATAGTGAAACTAAAATTAGTTTTAACTAGTGAGAAATATGTTTTCATAATAATTAAATTTTGAAATATTTATATAATAATTTATATATTATTGAAAGAGTTTTTGGTAGCTAACAAACAAAAGTTTTTTTTTTTAATAGGACGTACGAGAAGATATACTGACATAATAATTTTATGTTTGTATTTGTATGTAACGTTAGAACAATGTTCTTTTAAATAATGAATATACAGTGTTCTTGTACATTGTTGGTTTTTACTTCAATTGTTAGAAATATAACTTTTTAATGTGTTTTTTTTTTACAAAAATCGAACATTATGCAAATATTCAACACTTCATGAGATAAAATAACCTATATTTTCACAACAGTTAAGTAAGTGAGTGTAGCAATTTTCTTTCCGTAATATGAAAATATGACATTCAGTTTGAAATTTTATTTTATGTATCTAAAATTTATTAAAAGATAAAAATAAAAACATTAGACTTGTTTTGTCATTGTAGCAATTTTGAATTTAAGCGATGAAAATGATAAAAATGGAGAACAAATAATGTTTAAAAAGTGATGTTATATTGTAAAGGTATAGTTTTAAACTTTTTATTACCTACATTGTTCAAAAATCCCAAATCCATTACAAAAATATCTTCATATATATATATATATATATATATATATATATATATATATATATACATAGAGAGAGAGAGGGACTTCTTTAGTTCTACTAATACACCCTTAATTTTTTTGTGTTGATTTTTGACGAAACCTTATTGTCTACAAGATAAATAATATATATATATATATATATATATATATATATATATATATATATATATATATATATATATATATATATATATATATATATATATACTCCGCGTAAATACTTATCCCAGATTCGCGCTCATAGCTGACCTAGGTTATATCTCGGTCATTTAACTCAGCGCTCGGCTATGATGGAGCATTTTCCTGCTTATCGAATATATTATTTATCAACTATGATCTTCTAAAGTTACAAGCTTACTTGGCCTTCACCTTCAATAGTTTTGCTGTTTTGTGCACAAAAAAGTTATTATCATTCATCACATTCGAGTGATGATGAATATGATAATTTGGAACAACATATTTATAAATTTCCTTTAATGTCCTGTCATTATTCTAAGTGATTCATTCTAGTGTAAATTCACAGAATAGCAGTTCAGGATTCGTTCCAACAAAAATTGGACGGAAATAATTTTGAACTGGTTCACGTCGACGCAAGCGCATATTATGGTTACGATCCATTACAGAACTATAGTCTGTAATCGCTTGTTAGAGCAAATCTGTGATATTTTTATATGATTGATTCTACTGCACATTATAAATAGAAATGTCCTTATTGATATTATAATACTCAAAATTACGTTCCTATTAATTATTGCTTTCTATCTTTATACTTGCATTCAAAAATTAAAATTTACATAGATAATCAATATTTACTTGGTTGCAAATAGAAAAAAAATCCTGCCAGTATAATCAAAAATATGTTATTCCATTAAAACAATACAATATCTTCTATGTTTTGAGAACCGTTGGTTGATGTACACACCGGGTGGCGCTCGAAATCCGTTACATAGGTATTTAACATGGGAAAACCGTTTTTCCTAGCGCGTTGCTCCCCAAATTATTTTAGAAAAAAAATCTTCAAATAAAAGTTGTAGAACATAAAATTTTGCATTTGTATCAATAAGCAAAATTAATTTTGTATGCTTTGTAACAGCAGAAATTGGGTATGAAAATGTCGAAAATCTACTCAAAAGTAGTGATAGCCATGGAATTAACAAAAAGGTTAACAAACAAACGTGTGTTTATCTGTCATAAAATTTAATTTACTTTTTATATTTTGCGTTCATAATGAAGTCATTACGATACGCAATTGCGTATCGTAATGACCTTCATTTCGATACGCAATTTTTTGTTTTAGGCGGTTGGTACTAGATGACGTTTCTTTAACCCATTTTTACCGAATTTATTTTTAGTTAATTGACAATTCATTTTAATAATATAATGTCGTTATTATTATTATTATTTTTTATTTAGAGAAGATTATTTACATGAAAATGTACAAATATAATTACAAATTGAGTAAGTAAATGTTAATATAATGTTCGAATTAGTCCACATAGATGGACCTAGTAGTACTAAAAATTTGTAGATTGAACCTTTGAACGATAGAAAATTATTTTTAATTAATTTTAAAGCGTTTTAATTCAAATATAAGAAAAAATAAAAATTTCCTGTACACTGAGGCTGAAAGGGTTAAATTGTCAAACGTCAAAGCTGGAAGATAAGAAATTTCAATATAACCTCAAAATTTCTTTTACTTAATTAATCACTTTATTTAATGAATATAATAATAATAATAATAATAATAATAATAATAATAATAATAATAATAATAATAATAATACATATTTTCGTCTTACTTTGCATTTCAAAATAAGCAATCAAAACATTCTCTGTTACGCCTTTGACATTATTTTCTTTACACCATGTGTCAAAATTTGCATATTCTTTCTCATAAATCTCGCGCGATTTTTTAGGAAGTAGATTATTTTCTGTAGTCTGAGCTATATTACGTAGCTCAGGCGGAGTGCAACTGATTTCATCTTCCATGATTACGCTAAATTCACTTAAATTTGTTCGTAAATATTGAAATGACATGAACTTTCAAATAATAATTGAATGTGGTCAATTCAATGTTACCAACTACAACATTTCACTTACAAATTTCCCTAAATCAACTCGGTTTAATATTAACAGTTTTTTTAAAATATTTTAGTTTGTAGAAGGTGCAAAATATAAAAAATAGTATAAAGAACTCATTTTATAAGACTTTTTTTCGCACTTGTCAATTAGAAAACTCGCTGACGCTCGTTTTCTAAATTTTGACGCGTGCGAAAAAAACATGTCTTATAAAACACGTTCTTTAATATACTATTTTATTATTTAATAAAATTATCACAACGTAAAATTCTTAAGCAGAATAATAATTTAATTCGTCTATATTGTTCAAATACTCATTTTTCATGACAAAAAATCACAATATTTGACATTTAAATCTTCACATTTGTTTGTGTTATTTGTTATAATTCCATGGCTAGCACTACTAAACTGAAATTTTCAAAATTTTCATATTCAATTTCTGGAATTACTAAACATACGAAATGAAGTTTGTTTACTGATTCACATGCAGAATTTTAGATTCTATAACTTTTGTTTGAAGAATTTTTTTCTAAAATAATTTGGGGGGCAACGCGCTAGGAAAAACGGTTTTCCCATGTTAAATGCCTATGTAACGGATTTCGAGCGCCACCCGGTATATATTTTTAACTACATTATTAAAATATTTCGGATAATATGGCACATTTTGTTTAACTTATTTATTCCTGCAAATAAAAATGTTAAAAATATTGAGCAAGATGATTAAGATACTCTATATCTTTGACTGAATGTACAAAATTTCCATATTCAAAATAAAAACAATAAGTCGCAAATTTTTTAATCTTGCTACACTTACAGGTTGAAACATCCACGTAAATAATAACATTTATATACGGCAAGATGTCATACTTATAGTATTTAGTTACACCGTAGTTCTTGCCACTAACTTTATACTTTGTCAAAATACAGATATTGTTGTAATCGGATAAGTTATCACCTTTAGTTGTTTTCAAACTACTCCTACTAAACGTAAACATAGTCCCACACGATAACTATTTTTTTTCCTAATACATTTTCAAACGTAACATACATTACGAGTAGTTCCTTGATTGCGACACAACTCACCACAACGCCGTGGCCGATCTTTTGGGAAATGTATTAATTAGCGAGTTTCGGGATTGATACCAGCACCGTAAGATGGGACTGGGTCGTAGAAGTCACGCAAATAGTGTTTAGTGTTCTGTGTCACTTCAGCTAGAATCACTTGCCACTACTCTGTTAACCAGCTTTAAAAGATGGATCTTATCATAACAGGAGCGTAAGTTAATCTTATTGTTTATATACTAACTCAAGACCATACTATGTAATCGTTATGCTGAATATTATTAGACTTGTATAATTCCGTGTACCTGTTAATAAGTCTCCATACTCCTTGTCAGCGCTTATTGTTCTTGGACACGACCAATAAGAGATTAAATCACGGCTGCTGGCAAGTTATCAGTAGAGATTGTATAAACGTGACAATTGGTGGAGGTGCCGGGTAAAACAAGACAATTACGGGCCAGTGAATTAATAATAAACAAGGCGAAAAATAAAATAATACCTATGTGCAGGTATTCCCTAAGATCGCGTAATATACCTCAATTAGAACTAAACTATCGAAAGTAGCATGCCACTATGAATTAAAATAAAGGATGTACTGATTTTTCTGGGTTTATGAAACTATTATCGCAAACTCATAAAAGACAGCAAAAATAGCTACACAATTATATAGGATGATTCATTCGTTAACTCGATTATTTTAGATATTATGATAAAAATTTCAAAAGTTTATTTTAAATTAAAATGTGCATTAATCCGCGATATAGGTTTTTCTACAGGATGTTATTTATGCTTTCAAATGAAACGCCCTATACATTTGTTTAAACTTGCCATCCAGTAGTATAAAGACAATAATATATTATTAAAAAATACAATAGTGAATGATATAGTATTAAATTTTTATTAAATACAGAAGCTTTTGCATTTCATTATGTTTACATTACACTTTTCAAATTTAAGGAAAATTAATTAATCAAATATTTCATCTCTTTCAATCCGATATTTCATTACTATATCTTTTATTCAATATTATCAAATGTCTAACTGAAATTATAGTATTGCATAGCTTCTGTATTTAATAAAAATGAAATATATTAATCATTAGCCATTGTTTTTTTTTAAATAATATAACATATGACTGTTTTATACTACTGAATAGCAAATTTCATGTACATTTCATATTTGATTAAATATATAGGATGTTCTATTTAAAAATATAATCTTACATATAGCGTGAAACCTGTAGAAAAACGTACATCGCAGGTTTATATACATTTTAATTTAAAATAAACTTGGGTTTAAACTATTTTCTATAATATAAAGATAATGAGAAATAATTGAAGATGTAGTTGTGGTAAACAGTGTTTATTAAATAGTAATTTAATTAACTTTCCTACGCTTCGATTCCAAATGAATCATCATCAGGGATAGTTAAAATACAGTTGGAAAATAGGATCATTACTGTTGCGGCGCAAGTCACTATTTCGAACACTTGGTTAAAATAAGTGATAACGTGGAGCGCCTACTTGTGCTGCGTTGCGTGGATGTGAATGGCTGTATTGGCGGATTAACTAAATGTATTAGCGGTACAATATAACGCAATAAAATTAGAAAATGCGTAGTTATATAATCGTTTAAAATATATTCTACGAAATAGAAAATATTCAAGTGGGAGTTGACGGGTAAAACACTCTTCACCTGCAGGAGCGCTCTGTAGGTCTTCACAAGAAGGGTGTGCTCTAGGAGTGAAAGGATCATAAAGGTTGGCCCACAAATATTGTATAGGAATACGAAACTACAATCCCAAACTTAACGACAGCAAAAGATAGAAGCAAATAACCAATAAAGCGAATGCGCAAGACTTGAACAAAATAATAAAAGTCTGTAAATAATGTGGTGCAAGTATTAGTACAAATATAGATTCAAAACTCACAATGTATGTAAAATAAGCGGGTGAATCTCAAAAAGTCATGCACGGGTGTAGCTAATAAATTTCATTTAATTTAACAATATAAATATAATGTGCATATAAATATTCAATGTAGAAAGTAATTCCAAAAGTGTACATGAAAAAATCACTATTAACTAAATGTAACTTACGCAAATTAGCAAATAAATGTAACAGAAATTGTACTCACTGCGAGTAAGAAGCGTGTATAAATACTTAAAGCTACATGGATACATGCAAAGCAAGTTAGCAGAATTTGGTTCCTTGTGCAACAATGTGGCAATGCTAGGTGCTGTGTATACGTTATAGGTATTCCAAACCACTGGTATTGAGTGTAAATATGTCCCAATATAGAGCTGCAAAGAAATGTTTGTCAAAAAACTGTGTTTTAAAATGTGCAAAGCACATGTGCGACGGTTATTATTTTAAATCAAGTTCAATTATTTTTATTAAAGTGTAAATAAGTTAAACTACACTGCGTAACTATGAAGTTTAAAAATTAAAAATAGAGCAATAATGGCTCTGAACAATCACAAAACTTGTGAGAAATAACAGCTGGCCAAATGCCGAAAACTGTATGTGAAAAAACGTGTGAATGCTTTGATTGCTAGACGAGAACAGACAGAGAAATAGTTATGAAGGTCCGGCGTGGCTAGCGAAGCCGATTCAGCTAGACAGATGTCGGTAGAGGTCCCAACAATTACATAACAAAATCAAAAATGTAAGAATGAAAATGTCGTCAAAAATATCAGAGATAATAAAATACGTGCATTCATCAGAAACGACTAAAGATAACTAATGTCAGGTAATACCAATAATTTTTTTTTATAATATTTAAAATAATCAATTATAAAATAACAGACCGAAATCAGCCTGTATAATCTTATCAAGAAAGATATACTTTTCCGATTAAAAGAAAAAAGGCTGGCATCAATAAATACGCTGAAGGAAAAATTAACCACCGCCCCTGTTTCAGTACATTTTGATCAATGCCGATATAGAACTCAGAGTCTATGCTTGCGAAGCCAGGGTAGGCGGCGTGCTTTTGTAAAATAAGGATGAATCTTGGAACCCAGTGGCATACATTTCAACTCAACTCACACCGGACGAAGTAACTTACTCCATTAGAGAGAAAGAGTGTTTTGCATTTGTATATGCACTTACAAAATTCAGCCACTACATATGAGGAAGGAAGGTCCGTGTTATAACCGACCATCACGCACTGTGTAACTTAAAAACCGTGAGAGATTCGGTAGGTCGCCTGGCCCGAGGTGTGTCAAGTTAGCACTAAAAGATAAAGCACATCTACACAGTACAGTGCTTAAATAGTATCAATTAATACCCTTCCACCTCTACGAATTAATAAGCTTTAATTTGTTCCTACTAACTTCACGCTAGCATTAAAATTTCATAAAAGGCCAATGATTCGTACTTAGTAAAATACTTCGCGAGGCGGCTCATTTTCCAAAATTGGACTCGTACTGTAATACATATCGTTATACCCAAATGAGGGCGGAATAAAATATTGAAATTTAAATTTGACATTTGTTAAAACAGCGTTTTAGTTAAAACAAGGCTTGTGGTACCAGCCATTATGTTTGTTAGTGAACTAAAAAAGATCATTGTCTGTGATGTCATTATGCTGAACTGGAGAAAGGAACGCATATTTAAGAATATAACCTGTTTATGGTGTTCAAGTGCGAGTTTTAATTTGAATTTGACACTAGTTAATTTTTCGCTCACAGTGTGTTTTGTTTATTATTTGCAATTTGCGTAGTTTCTGTTACTTTTATAACGTATTTTGATTTGTTAAGCAGGATTTTGAATGATTTTAACTTAGCTTATACTCGTATAAGATTAAAATGACAAACTAAAATATTAACCTCCAAACTATTGTTCAAACGTCAAACAAGTGATCTGTCATGTTTAAATTACACGCACATACCATTGCTATGGGGCGTATCGATGCTATGGCTTTACGACCAATAATTGGTGCAGAGTAATTCTACGTCATACTTGGCGGTAATTTAAATATTCAAATCACTTATTTCTTGTGGCTAATTAATAAAAATTTTGTTAAAAGAAAAAATATGGGTAGCAATACCAGTAATTAAGCACTAATTCTTTGTATTCGATTCAATATTCATTTCTCACCATTATGTAAAGTTTTCGCTAACTTCACATTTTAAAAAAGTGCATAATAACTTAATTTTTATAATATGCAACTAATTTTTGTAGCATCAATTAGCACTTATTACGCACTAATTGATAACTTGAATACAATTTTAAATTTGCAACAATTTAATGCTAGCGTGATGTTAACGAAATATCTTTTATTTTCCTGTACCTAATTCTTTTAAAATGTAGACCATACAAAAAATTATTTTGGCACCAATTAGAAGTATTTCGATTCAAATTATTTCAATAAAGATCAAGGACCTTTTATGAAACCTTAACACCAGCGTGAAGTTTACAGAAAAAAAAATTAAAAGGAGAGGTTGGCAGTAATTGTCAAAAATTAGGCACTTATTCGATGTACTGTTTAGTGCTTTATGGTTTAGTACAAACTTCATGCACCCCCTAGCCAGCTGGAGTGTGAAGCAACAGGATTATAAGAATGAAATTTTCCATAAGACTGTCACGACACCCCTGCGATAACGCTATGAAACAAGATGAAAAGTAAGCCATTGATATCTCTACATAATTAGCATTGCCTGAAGATATTGGCGCTCTGCAAAAACAAGATAAAAACGTTTGTGAGTTAATTGAGGCCATACTTAATCCTGAATCCGGTAGTTCATTACTATAGCGGCGCGCAAAAAATATTAACTCAATGAGGAGGGCAAACTATAGAAAAAGAATCCCCCACGCAAAATGAGACTACGTGTGATTCCTAAAGATTTAAGCGGGGATGTCTTGTACAGTAATAAACTTATCGTCTCATTAGCGCCCGGCATTATTAGGAAGAGATGTGGAGCATTATGTACGCGAAATGGATGCAACGAATGCCAAGACAGAAAAGGCGTGTTAAATGTAAAACCATCAACCATTTGAACGGGTAGGCATTGATTTATTAGGGCTATTTAGGCGAAGCATAGAGGAGAGACATAATCATCGCGAAGTGAAATGCGTAATCGGACAAAAGGTTAAACATATGTACAGGATGTTGTCCAGGATAACTTGTCCAACATGGGGATCTATATGAGATACGAAATCGGTCAAACAAGCATAAATTGCCCCATTAGGAGACCATTTTAATGTGTCGTAATTTGTGAAAAAATAATTAAGCGAAAAAGTAAAATAAGCAGTTTTATATTTTGCAAATAAGTTTCAAGTGTGAAATAATACTGGATTTTAATTTGCATTTTTTTATTTTCTTTCGAACGGCGATGCTCTATTTCTTTTATCACTGTTGGTTTCTGTGTCATGACGTCAAAAATTTTAAATGGACGCCGCATTGGAAAGTCACACCATTGAAAATAATTTTTTTAGCTTTCCAACGATGTGTGACATGTCTTTGTTCATCTGTTTCAAACTGCAAAATGCAACAATTATTCATTTTATAGTGTAACGTGTGCGCACCGCCACTGAGCCACCGTCTAAATATAGCGATGACGTAATCGAGCGAGCAGCCGGGCGACATAAACAAACGAGTCGCGACGTGTTTAATTACTTCCGATCACCTGAACCTTTTGTGTTCGTTGTTGTTTTGACTTCATTCAACGTGGATGAGTTGTTGGTCAAAACAACCAGTCGAAGATGGAAGCCTGTTTTCTATTACCCGGATGATCCCCTTGTTGGGCAACATTACGCGTCCATTTGCCATCGCCTGGAGCTCTCTGACTCCAGTCGGTCGCCATCCCCTAGTCCCATGGCAAATCCCTTTCCCCTATGGTCACGTTGTAAGGACGACAAAACACCAAACCCAACTAGGGAGAATGAAGACTCCCAGCCCTGCGATGGCAGCACCCCTTTCGACACCTTGCACATCATCCCAATCCAAAACTTTCGGCATGGCCTTTGTCCATATAACCGTGGTCCTTGTAGCAGATATCACGGTGGTCAGAGGTGTGCATCCGCAGGGCCGACGGGGACAGTACCTTTTGGATCCGACCCTCAGTGGACTGGAGAACGCTTACTTCCGACCAGCGTACATATATAATGCGGTCTACACGTGATAATATGTCACCTATACGAGTAGATGATAATAGAATGATAGTGAATAGTACTGCGAAGATTTTTAATAATTCAGATTGGTTTCAGACACGTTTGTATTAAATAAAGAGAAACAAACTAATTCTTTCTACAAATGTTTGTCATGTTTGTACATGTATATAATAAGAACAATTATTATGAACACTCATGTTTTATTGTAACTTCAAAACAATGAATATGTATTAAATTTCAAAATATTTACGAGATTTTTCCGTAGTATACACACAGCGTAGAGAAATAATTTCAGTAAAAATGCCAACATCGAATATCAATTTGGAATTAAAGCTTAATGAGAAATCAGTGTGTAACTACTGACAACAAAACCATTAAAACTCAACTTAAAAATAATTATAATAAATTGAACATGTGTTTCGACTTTCTAAATATGGAATATACGTTTAATAATTAATTTTTCCAACTTTCATCATTCTATAAATTGGGAATATTAGTCCGGAAGGCGACCACAGTTTAGCTACTTTACGTCATCTAATATATATCTAAAATTAAATATTTTACATTTTACTAAAAATCTATCACCTTTAAATATATGACATGCTGCACAAAATACGCTTATTTTTAACGAAGAATTCATTTACATAAAAAATGGGGTGATCTATTTTAAAAAATTGAGTTTTTTGAATTTTCTGAACTTCAAATGTACGTTCACGTAGAAATTACAATTTTCAAAAATTGTCGGATATTTATTTATATTATCGTAAACAAAAGCTTTTTCTTTATAAAACTATTTTTACAGATTATACAATTCGTTTCCATTCTCGAGATGGTAATGATAAAATAAGAAATATAACATTCCATTTAAAATAAGAAAGTTAGGGTGTACTTCCGGTTAAACCGGAGGTGCTACTGTTTTGAAAACATTTTACCTGATACGGGCATGTCAGAAAACATGTAGTAAAATTTTGTAAAATAATATTGTATAGTTTTTAAAATAACGATAGCGTAAGCTCGTCCTGGGACTCCTGTATATAAATTAATAATCGCTAATTTTTGAAAATTGTTATTTCTACGTGAACGTAAAGTTAAAGTTCACAAAATTTAAAAAACTCAATTTTATTAAATAAAACACTCCATTTTTACCTTCCGTCACCTTTAGGTAAAGAAAGTATTGTCTTTGGTCAAAAAATTCGGTGGTGAGTTTTTCCTGATTAAGTACATTTTAGGGTCCCTAGAATACGATTTTACTCTTTTTATGTTGATGTTTGTATGTATGTATGTATGTATGTATGTATGTATGTATGTATGTGTGTGTGTGTGTGTGTGTGTGTGTGTGTGTGTGTGTGTGTGTGTGTGTGTGTGTGTGCATGTGTGTGTGTGTGTGTGTATGACAAAATTTTCTATTGCGATAACTCTAATACTACAATTCTTTATAATTCTTTCGCATTCCTTTTCGTTACTTTCATGTAAAGAGCTGATTAGATTTTGGCGAGGGGTTAGTCACGAAGGAAATATGGTGCACATAAGAAGGTAATACTAGGGAAATACAGAAATTACTAGGGAAATACAAGAATTATTAGGGAAATAGAGGAATTACTAGGGAAATACAGGAATTAATAGAAAATATCGGGGAAATACGGGTATTATTAGGAAATATTTGGGAATTACGAAGGAAATATTTGGAAATTACGAAGAAAATATTTCTTTTTTGTTTACGATAATACACCAATATATCCGATATATTCACGATATACAAGTAATTTGAATTTGAAGTGCATAAGGTGACTTTAGATGTCATTGTCAGGTACTTGTTGAGCTACATGCTCATGCGCATGTTACATTTGTGGATTTGTGTGTTGTTGTCTTGTGGCCGCGTGTCTGGTCGTAAATCTGGGGAACCGGGTTCGATCCTGACCGATGCGAAATGTTTCAAATTTTACACAAAATTGACCCCTGTGATGTACGTGATTAGCTTGAAAATATCTAAAAACGCACAAAAGCTTTGTTTAGAAAGATTATATTAGGGCGGAATTCAGACTAGGTTAGGGCTGTGCGATTTGAAATCGATTTGTCGCGATTGATCGACTTGATCGATCAATAGCAAAAAATCGATATTTTTTAATATGAAATCAAAATAGGTACCTACTATATAAAAAATCGATTTTAATAAATGATGAAAAATCGATTTTAATAAGGAATCAAAACATTGATTTTAATAGATTAAAAAATCGATATAAATCAAAAAATCGCAAGATCGATTTTATTAAAAGATCGATTAATAGTGATATCAAATTTGTACTACGCATACACACATCAAATTAGGAAACAATTTACGAATAACACCTATAACGCGCGTGAAACGCCAAATGCTGGTGAAATCAATAGATTTCTTCTTGGAATAAATATTTTTTTAAATAACTGTTACTTCAGAATTTAGATGAACGATATCTTTTAAAAAGAGCGATTTTCCGGAATTCCGATAAATGTTTTTCCATTTGATTAATCTTTTAGAAAAAAATAGATTTTTCAACTGATCAATCTATTTGAAAAAATCGATTTTTCACTTGATTGATCTTTCCGATAAATCCATTTTTTCGACTGATCGATCTTTTTAAAATAAAAGATCAACCCGATTCTTTTCCCAGCCCTAGACTAGGTAAATGTTTTTAAATTAGTTTAAATTACGAGAGTGACTATATATCGGTGTAATAGTCTTTCTTTCAACAAAATAAACCAAAATTAGTGCTCGGAAGCAAGGATTTGTAATAATTTGATGAGTTTTTGTAGTAAAAATACGAGATAGTCCGTAGGAAATACGAGAAATAACAGGGAAATACGGGAAATGTCAGGGAAATACGGGAAATATCAAGGAAATACTCGTTGTGGGAATTACAGTATACAAAATTTGGGCGCGTGACTAACCCCTCCGATTTTGGTAATAATTGGTCAACCGGAAGTACCCGCATTTGAAGATTTTTTCTTGAAAAACCGTTGTTAAATATCATTTCTTCACATTCAATGTTATTATAAATATTAAAGAATATTTTATTCTCTATACGATTTGAATGCAATTTTTTTACTTTATGTTAAATAGATATAGAGTTAAAAAATTAAAAAGAAATTAAGTATCATATATTAGCCAGCTATGCTATAACTCTGAAAACAGCTGCTATATTAAGAACATTCTGATTAAAAGGTGTCCGTGTCAAATGCAGTTGGCAGTATGTTTGTGTTATAATTTTACTGGAAATATAGGATCTTTTGCTAGAAACTTTCTGTATGGAATTTGTATTAAATTTATACAACTGCCTTAAAGTAATCTACAAGAAATTGAATCTTTTGCAAGGAACTTTCTGTATGACATTTATACAAAATACGTAGAACTGACAGACGGTAAAGTGCTGGCTACATCAGATTTTTTTATTATTTAAATGAATTCTTTGTTAAAAAGTAGGGGTAGTTTGTGTAGCATGTTCCATGTTGAAAGTTGATAGATTGTTAGTAAAATGAAAAATATTTAATTTGCACTTATTTGCATTAGTTATTAAATTTAAGTGGGCTATGGTAGAAAAAGTAGAAAATTATGTTTAGTACCTATTTATTATTTTTATTTTAATAATTTTTTATGAATTACTATCATAATAAATTAAAACACGAAGTAAACAGAAATAGAAAATATAACATAAAGCTAAAACGACATGTTGTAACTAAACTAGACTTATAAACATATACTAACGCATGCAATTTACATATTTTCCATTTTACTAAAAATCTATCAATTATTTATTTTTTAAATATTTAAAATTTTTAACAAATTTTTAAGTTTCGTTTTAATTTTGGTTAATTTTTTCATGCATAGCTTGCTGAAAAATAACTATAAAAGTAAAGGTTATTTAAATTTCAATTCGTTTCATCTCAAAATTTTTGTAATGTAAAGATATAAAATGAATATATGGTTAAATTCAGACAAAAATATCCTATCGAATGAACCTAAATACAATTAAAAGTTGATAGGTTTTTAGAATGAGCCCAGCCTAAAAAATATATACCATCCCATGAAAAAAAAATATGTTATAGTTTGAGAACCACTAGTTAAATTTTTTTCTTCAATAGTTGAATGCCCCCCTTCTACTACTACAACTTTTATTTGAATGATTTTCTTCTTTCCAATAATAAAGAAAATAATCGGGGTGCCCCGTATCCGAGAAACACCCTGTACATATTTGTATAGGTATACATAGATTAACATACACTATTCTATTATTTATTTTCAACGGATATTACGCATGGGTATACACTGGTTATACTCGTATATATAGAGCCCTCACTTTAAGTGGAGTTCATAGCATCGTAATACTAAACGATCAGATTCACTATCTATAGTTCTATATATATATATATATATATATATATATATATATATATATATATATATATATATATATATATATATATATATATATATATTTGAATTCATCACGACGATCGCTATCCTTTGAACACCTCTACAGCCTGAATGGTGCGAGCGATTTTAGTGAAATTTGCACCAAGTTGTAGGAAATGATTGTCTCGAGTGCCCTCGTAATAACTCAAATTTCTATAAGATGCATAGTTTTCGGGTAAAAAATTATTAAAGATTGAAAATTGGGACAGAAACAATAATTTTCAAAGTAACGATCACAGTTTTCCTTGAAAATTTAAGACGATAAACGCTGTCATGTCATATGGTATGTCAATGTCAATGATTACAAATTATCGGTTTTCATCATACAAATGCAAAAAAATGCTTAATTAATATGTAAAATTGAAGAAAAAATAATTAATTAAACGAGGTAGGTATATAAAATGATTTTAAGCCATGTTTTATGTTAATTTATTATATTTTTTATTTTTAAAATAGAATTTTGGAAATTGTATAAGGAAATACGTCGAAAAGGATCAGAAAGGCAGAATCAATATCACAATCCATCGAAGGGTACATGTACAAAATTAAAAAGATAAACATTGTCATCCGTCATATTGGATGTACGTATAGTCTATCATAAAACACTATCGGCGGAGCCCTAGGCTGAACTCGGCGAAGCCGAGTTTAGGCTAGTCCTAATACTAAAAGATTAGATTCACTATAGTTATATAGTTTCTTTAATCACGACGATCGCTCAACTTTAGACAAGGCTACAGCTTAAACGGTGTGACCGATTTTCGTGAAATTTGTACCAAGTTGTAGGAAATGATTGGCTTCAGGGCCCTTCTAATGGGACGAATGTAGGATGCATAGTTTTCGAGTAAAAAATTATTAAACGTAAAATTAAACAATGAATCGTAGAATACATGTAAAAATTTAGAAGATAAAAATGCTGTCATGTGTAACATTTGGCATGATGTCAATGTCAATAATGACAAATTATTAATGTCGCATGGGTTGTCGACCATTTCAATGCTAAATATAAATAAATATATTGTGTACAATTGAAGAAAAGAATATGAATTAAACGAGGTAGGTATATAAAATGATTTTAAGCCATGTTTTATGTTAGTTTGGGTGGGCATGTTGCGTGGGTAGTTTGGGTGGGCATGTTGCGTGGGTAGTTTGGGTGGGCATGTTGCGTGGGTAGTTTGGGTGGGTTGTTTGGGTGGGCATGTTGCGTGGGTAGTTTGGGTGGGCATGTTTCGTGGGCAGTTTGGGTGGGCGTGTTGCGTGAGTAGTTTGGGTGGGCATGTTGCGTGGGTAGTTTGGGTGGGCATGTTGCGTGGGTAGTTTGGGTAGGCACGTTGCGTGGGCATGTTGCGTGGGTAGCTTGGGTGGGCATGTTGCGTGGGCAGTTTGGGTGAGCATGTTGCGTGGGCAGTTTGGGTGGGCATGTTGCGTGGGTAGTTTGGGTGGGCATGTTGCGTGGGCAGTTTGGGTGGGCATGTTGCGTGGGCAGTTTGGGTGGGCATGTTGCGTGGGCAGTTTGGGTGGGCATGTTTCGTGGGCAGTTTGGGTGGGCATATTGCGTGGGCAGTTTGGGTGGGCAGTTTGGGTGGGCATGTTGCGTGGGCAATTTGGGTGGGCATGTTGCGTGGGCAGTTTGAGTGGGCATATTGCGTGGGCATCATAAACCACTATCGGCGGAGCCCTAGGGAAAACTCGGCGAAGCAGAGATTACGCTAGTCCTAATACTAAACGATCAGATTCACTCACTATAGTTATATATTTTAATCAAGACGATCGCGAAACTTTAGACAAGGCTACAGCTTAAACGGTGTGACCGATTTTCATGAAATTTGTATCAAATTGTAGGAAATGATTGGCTTCAGGGCCCTTCTAATGGGACGAATTTCTGTAGGATGCATAGTTTTCGAGTAAAAAATTATTAAAGATTGAAAATTGCGACAGAAACAATATTTTTCACAGAAACGATCACAGTTTTCCTTGAAAATTTAAGACGAAGAACGCCATGTTTGTCATGTCATTTTGAACCTTTAAATGGAAATATTTATGAAATGGAGACAATTTGAAAGAAGTTTAATTCATAATTATAAATTTTGAGAATGGGCAATTATATCCGCACAGGTAAAAAAGGCCTAAACCATTTTAATTAAAAATTATAAAATTTGACGGTTCATATGTACTTGGGCAGTGTTACCAAATGTGTCATAAGTAACTAGGTAAAAAACAAATATTTCTAAATGAACAATATTTTTCACAGTAACGATCACAGTTTTCCTTGAAAATTTAAGACGATAAACGCTATTATGTCAATGTCAATGATGACAAATTATCAGTTTTCTTCCTTTTAAATGCAATAAAATGTTTAAATAATATGTAATAATTATAGAAAAGATGATGAACAAGGTAGGTATATGTAATGATTTTAAGCCATGTTTATTATTATGCTACATATTTTATTTTGTAAATAGAATTTTGGAAAATGTATAAGGAAACACGTCGAAAAGGATCAGAAGGGTAGGAATAATATCACAATCGATGTACAAAATTAAAAAGATAAGCATTGTCATGTCATATTTGATATGTTAATGACAAATTATGCATGTCGTATCAATACTAAAAACATAGTCTGGAAGTAAACATGCAAAACAGAATATACGTGTTTAAATGGAACCCAAAAAGATTTGGTGCTAAACACAGGACAAAGGATTAAACACTACAGAATAAAAAAATAAAAATAAGGAATGAGGGCACCATAAAGGAACTCTGTACACAATGAAAAAAGGCTATACCTATTTTACCTATTTTAAGACGTAGGTTTATTGTTAATTTATATATTTTATTTTGTAAATAGATTTAACAATGTCAGGCTGAGAAAGACATAATAAACATCACAGTCGCCAAAGAACACATGTACAATATCTAATACGTATTTAGAGGCAAGAATAAAAATTAAATCCTACAGGAAAATCATAAAATCTGGAACAAGACAATTCCATAATTTTAGATAGTATGTTTTAATCTGTTCTTTTTTTGTAATTCATTTTCTTATTACGTTTAAATTTTTTTCAGATTATACATAATTCGATATCTATCTTAAAACGGTACAGAATATAATCTGTGTTTTATTTTCTTATATTACGTTAAAATTATCTATATTAAAATTCATTTATTCCCAATTATTGTATCGTACTAATAAAAAATCTTTTAAATTACATAATCATACAGCATGAGCCAGAAAAATCATCTTATGATTTTTGCATTCTATCCCCTTATTAACAATCCAAACTTTATTGATATATTTTCAAATTCGTTGTAAAAGTTCAGATCTAATGTAATGTAAGTACTTACTTTTCTGCAGTTTGTAAACTGTTTACTCTAGAATTAAAATATTAAATCTTTTAGTTTTGTTTGATTTATTTTTATCTTTAAATTTAGTATTGTGTACTCATATACATACTAATACAAGCTGCGCATTTTAAAAGTTCCCGCCTGAAAATTCATGATTAGGCAATCTATGATACATTTCAAGTGAGTAAAAAGTTTAATCAACATGGGTCCGATCTTTTATAGTTTCCGAGATTAATTTATTTATATAATTATTTATTTAAATATTTATTTATTTGTATATTTATTAATATATTTATTAATTTATTAATTTATTAATTTATCAATTTATCAATTTATCAATTTATCAATTTATCAATTTATCAATTTATCAATTTATCAATTTATCAATTTATCAATTTATCAATTTATTAATTTATTAATTTATTAATTTATTAATTTGTTAATTTGTTAATTTGTTAATTTGTTAATTTGTTAATTTGTTAATTTGTTAATTTGTTAATATGTTAATATGTTAATATGTTAATATGTTAATATGTTAATATGTTAATTTGTTAATTTGTTAATTTGTTAATTTGTTAATTTGTTAATTTATTAATTTATTAATTTACTAATTTACTAATTTACTAATTTACTAACTTACTAACTTACTAATTTACTAATTTACTAATTTACTAATTTATTAATTTATTAATTTATTAATTTACTAATTTACTAATTTACTAATTTACTAATTTATTAATTTATTAATTTACTAATTTACTAATTTACTAATTTACTAATTAATTAATTTATTAATTTATTAATTTATTAATTTATTAATTTATTAATTAATTAATTAATTAATTAATTAATTAATTTATTAATTTATTAATTTATTAATTTATTAATTTATTAATTTATTAATTTATTAATTTATTAATTTATTAATTTATTAATTTATTAATTTATTAATTTATTAATTTATTAATTTATTAATTTATTAATTTATTAATTTATTAATTTATTAATTTATTAATTTATTAATTTATTAATTTATTAATTTATTAATTTATTAATTTATTAATTTATTAATTTATTAATTTATTAATTAATTAATTAATTAATTAATTAATTAATTAATTTATTAATTTATTAATTTATTAATTTATTAATTTATTAATTTATTAATTTATTAATTTATTAATTTATTAATTTATTAATTTATTAATTTATTAATTTATTAATTTATTAATTTATTAATTTATTAATTTATGAATTTATGAATTTATGAATTTATGAATTTATGAATTTATGAATTTATGAATTTATGAATTTATGAATTTATTAATTTATTAATTTATTAATTTATTAATTTATTAATTTATTAATTTATTAATTTATTAATTTATTAATTTATTAATTTATTAATTTATTAATTTATTAATTTATTAATTTATTAATTTATTAATTTATTAATTTATTAATTTATTAATTTATTAATTTATTAATTTATTAATTTATTAATTTATTAATTTATTAATTTATTAATTTATTAATTTATTAATTTATTAATTTATTAATTTATTAATTTATTAATTTATTAATTTATTAATTTATTAATTTATTAATTTATTAATTTATTAATTTATTAATTTATTAATTTATTAATTTATTAATTTATTAATTTATTAATTTATTAATTTATTAATTTATTAATTTATTAATTTATTAATTTATTAATTTATTAATTTATTAATTTATTAATTTATTAATTTATTAATTTATTAATTTATTAATTTATTAATTTATTAATTTATTAATTTATTAATTTATTCATTTATTAATTTATTAATTTATTAATTTATTAATTTATTCATTTATTAATTTATTAATTTATTAATTTATTAATTTATTAATTTATTAATTTATTAATTTATTAATTTATTAATTTATTAATTTATTAATTTATTAATTTATTAATTTATTAATTTATTAATTTATTAATTTATTAATTTATTAATTTATTAATTTATTAATTTATTAATTTATTAATTTATTAATTTATTAATTTATTAATTTATTAATTTATTAATTTATTAATTTATTAATTTATTAATTTATTAATTTATTAATTTATTAATTTATTAATTTATTAATTTATTAATTTATTAATTTATTAATTTATTAATTTATTAATTTATTAATTTATTAATTTATTAATTTATTAATTTATTATTTTATTAATTTATTAATTTATTAATTTATTAATTTATTAATTTATTAATTTATTAATTTATTAATTTATTAATTTATTAATTTATTAATTTATTAATTTATTAATTTATTAATTTATTAATTTATTAATTTATTAATTTATTAATTTATTAATTTATTAATTTATTAATTTATTAATTTATTAATTTATTAATTTATTAATTTATAAATTTATTAATTTATTAATTTATTAATTTATTAATTTATTAATTTATTAATTTATTAATTTATTAATTTATTAATTTATTAATTTATTAATTTATTAATTTTTTAATTTATTAATTTATTAATTTTTAAATTTATTAATTTAATAATTTATTAATTTATTAATTTATTAATTTATTAATTTATTAATTTATTAATTTATTTATTTATTTATTTATTTATTTATTTATACAATTTATGTATTTATTTATTTAATTTATTTATGTATTTATTTATTTACTTATTAATTAATTTATTAATTAATTTATGTATTTAAATATTTATTTTTTATTTATTTAATTATTTATGTATTTATTTATAAATAAATATATCCTCAAGGCCATTGCGGGTGGTGCCAATTATTGTACCGTACTAATAAAAAATCTTTTAAATTACATAATCATACAGCATGAGCCAGAAAAGAGAGTGTGAGTGAGCAGTTTGGGTGGGCATTTTGCGTGAGCATGTTGCGTGGGCATGTTGCGTGGGCAGTCTGAGTGGGTTGTTTGGGTGGGCATTTTGCGTGAGCATGTTGCGTGGGCAGTCTGAGTGGGCATGTTGCGTGGGCATGTTGTGTGGGCAGTTTGGGTGGGCATGTTGCGTGGGCAGTTTGGGTGGGCATGTTGCGTGGGCATGTTGCGTGGGCAGTTTGAGTGGGCATGTTGCGTGGGCAGTTTGGATGGGCATGTTGCGTGAGCAGTTTGGGTGGGCAAGTTGCGTGGGCAGTTTGGGTGGGCATGTTGCGTGGGCTGTTTGGGTGGGCAGTTTGGGTGGGCATGTTGCGTGAGCAGTTTGGGTGGGCATGTTGCGTGGGCAGTTTGGGTGGGCATGTTGCGTAGGCAGTTTGAGTGGGCATGTTGCGTGGGCATGTTGCGTGGGCAGTTTGGGTGGGCATGTTGCGTGGGCATGCTGCGTGGGCAGTTTGGGTGGGCATGTTGCGTGGGCAGTTTGGGTGGGCATGTTGCGTGGGCAGTTTGGGTGGGTATGTTGCGTGGGCAGTTTGGGTGGGCATGTTGCGTGGGCAATTTGGGTGGGCATGTTGCGTGGGCAGTTTGGGTGGGCACGTTGCGGGGGCATCATAAACCACTATCGGCGGAGCCCTAGGGAAAACTCGGCGAAGCCGAGGTTACGCTAGTGTCATTACTAAAAGATTATCTCTAATTTTAATAGTTAGAAATATGCCCAATAACAGATATGCATTCTAATATATTTGTACGAATATAGTATTTATTACACAAAACATTGAAAATATACATAAAAAATCAAACTCATAAAACTCAAACTATGCATTTAAAACTACTTAACTACATATTATTTGATTAATATACCAGATAGAAAATGAGTTTTTAATGTAACTAGTATAATTCATAGATAGATAAAATTCTGCTAAATACATCTCTTAATATCAAGTAGTTGCACCCTGTTACGAGAGAGATAAACTCACATATTATAAAGTAACGTCAGCGCACTATATCTATAACAAGGGCATGTACACAGAACAAGACTAGGGCCCGATTCTCAATTATCACTTTTTATCATTTCACAATGGAGATAAATTTATATATCACTTGTCAGTGACGAGATATTGTTTGTCAAATGTCAGTAACCAAATGCACCAAATCTGTATTTTCTTCTTATGCAATCTTTTAGTTTATGTTCTGCATATATACTCAACGTTTCGACAGCATACACCATTGCCTTCTTCAGGTAAAACACATAAATAAATAATAACAAAACATTAACAACAAGTAAACAAGGTAACATATTTAGAAAGCCAAATTCTAAACCGTTATTGTATTATGAGTTCTGAGAGATTTTTTAATAATTGTATTTCATTGTTATGCGCAGCAAATGTTGCCAACATACGTTAAATACAACACAATATCATACGATTTAATTCATTTATATCATATCGCTTTAAAATGATTGAGAATAGCAGAATATCTCCAAGTGATAAAACGAAAATTGATGAAAATTTTCACTGCACATCATTTCTATCATATGAACATAATACTTTTTTGCTTACGTACTTCATACTCAATTAAACACGAGTTTATCTTGTACTCGGTGATGACTTTAGAATAGAATGACTTTAACTCCTAAATGTTAATTTTAATTATAAAAATTAAAACAATGAATAAATTATAATACCCGACTTCTTATTTTAAATAAATTAAGTATATTTTATAATAAGCATTACTATACATCGATTTCTCTCTCTTCAGTTTCACGTCATAGATTGATGTTCGTATGAATCAAATAATATTGGTAGTGAGGGAGACGTGATTACCATATCAGCAGATCTCAAACAATTTTGTGTGCAGGAAAATTACGTCATAACTACTCATTATGGTGTCCCAATGTCAAAATTTCAAAAATAATCTTAATCGGAACAATCCTGAAGTAATGTGTACTGCATGTCGGCAAGACTTTTATTACAGTTGTACACAAATAACACCTGCTGAAAAGCAAGCACTCTCATCACATCCTAATTTATGTTGGACATGTGATAATTGTAAAACGGTATCAACATCAACTCCCAAAAAAATCTCAAATGATGAAATACACGTAAATATATTGGATGCCTATAACATGTTTCTCGAACTAAAGAAATCAATTGAATTCTTTTCTGGTAAAATCGATGATTTCCAAGTAAAACTTGATAGTTTTACTGAAAAAATCAAGGCTGTTGATGATTTAAAAAAAGAATGTACTTCACTTAAACTAAAGGTTGCAGATGTGGAGCAAAGGTCTCGTATAAATAATATAGAAATTGTGGGCGTCTCTGAAAAACAAAATGAAAATTTATTACATGTTTTGACTAACATTAGTAATACTATTAAATGTTCTATAACAAACAGTGATATTGATGCTATTCACAAGGTGGCTCCATTCAATTATAATAAAAACAGACCGAAAAATATCATAATACGATTTATATCAAGACTTAAATAGGAAAGTTTTATATCAGGTGCGCGTCAAATTAAAGATCTCAATGGTTGTCAACTTAATTTTACTGATAACAATCATATTTACATAAACGACCATCTTAGTCCGGGAAATAAATCACTACTAAAAGAAGCAAAAGTCAAAGCAACAGAAAAGAACTACAAATTCGTATGGATCAAAGCATGTAAAATTTTTGTGCGTAAAAATGAATCCTCTCCAATAATTATCATAAATTCAGAAAAAGATTTAGCTAAACTGAAATACTAAGTCTTTTCAGAATCATAAATCTTACTATAGTCCGCCAGCCTTCAAATGCCTCTAAATATTTACTACCAGAATGTAAGAGGAATTAAATCAAAATTACTTTACATCAACAATGAAATTGCCTACAATAACTATGACTTAATATTATTTACTGAGACTT